>VMDO01010453.1:42976-71720 GCA_007922755.1 Pedetes capensis | reverse complement strand
TTATATTCCATAAGGTTTGTCTTATAAAGCTAGGAGCTCCTATGTTCGGGGCATATATATTAAGGAGCGTTATTGATTCTTGATCGATTGTTCCTTGTATTAAAATGTAGTGACCATCCTTATCTCTTCTAATTAGTTTTGGAGTGAAATTTAATCTATCTGAAATTAAAATTGCCACACCTGCTTTCTTTTGTTCCCCGCCTGCTAGGTATACATTTTTCCAGAAGGGCCTTCCTTCCTTTCTCACCCTCATGTACCCTTCCCTCCCCCAAAAAACCCCAAACACTCAACCTTTAAGGATATTTGACTGCCATTTGGGTTATGAGAGTGTGTGCTTTTATAACTATGATCATATTCTTTTACTGAAGTAAAATAAAACCAGTGTTTTCAATCTTTAAATTGATTGCTTTTCTCTTCTCTGAGCATGCTAGAATGAAGGGTTGCAAGATAAGAAAAACTATTTTCAAATACTGGTGTTTGTGGAAAAGTTGTATAGCGTGAGAGTAGTAAAGCTTGAAAGTTGTAAAGCTTGAAGGTAGTTATTAAAGACTATATTGTGTCTGCTTTATTGGAAAGGAAATTTACTAAGTTCTGCTTCTCCCAAATAGTTGATTTATTATTTTCAGTGATTGGAGATGAAATAAGGTGAAACCAAAATATAGAACATTTTGCTAATGTTCATTGTTGATTTGTATACTTTACAACATTCTATCTCATTCCACAAAGTATTTGAGGCAAGAGTTCATTTTGTATGTTCTGAAGACTTTGGAATATTTCTGTTTAGGGTAGAGAGTCTCTAAAGATTTTGGAATGAATTAGATATATTTTGTTTCCTGTTCTAGTCAATACTGAAAAAATATTTTGAAATATTCTTTATAATTATATTTACAAATATTTCTTATTTCCATAGTTTCTTGTTCCATTATGTTTTTAGTATATGGTAGAACTGTAATTTTCAAGAGATATTGTCTGAAACTCTGTAGTTCTCACTAGAATATGAACTAGTCTTCATTCTTTATGGATCTTAAACTTTTGTTTTCTAGCTCTAAGAATCTTTATTTTCTTGAGACCCCTTCACTTTCATGAAAACACTAATGGGCTTTTTGAGAAAGATCATATTTTCATTAAAAATAATTTTTATTGCATTAGTGCAATTTTTATTGTATTAATTGAAGATTGTAAAGCTCCATTTCCTTGCAAATAGGTGACTGGACTCATTAGGTAACTGATTATAAAACTATGTCTTAGTTTTTCATTAATAGTTAAAATTATAGATATCAGGGATCTGCTCCATTTTTACATGCTTAGAAGGTAGAAGCAGTAAAGAGAATTAGGAATATGTTGTTTGGTGCTTTTGAGTTGAGTCTGATTCATAGTGATTCTCTTAAGAGTTTTCAATGGCTGATTGTTTCGGGATTGCCTGGGGAGTGGATTGCTACGTCCTACTCCCAGCATTAATAGTTAAAATTATAAATATCATGGATCTGATCAGGAGGTAGAAACAGTAGAGACAATTAGGAGTATAGGAACACCCAATGTCTCATACAGGGTTAATCCTCTTAAAGAATGGTTTTCTTGAAATTCCATCTTGAAATTCTTTGGTGTAGGGTAGTCAGTACAACTGCACTCTATGGTTCTACCAGAGTTTTCTCTTACTTACTTTTCCAAACTTTTTCATTTACTCAAAAAAAAAAAAAAAAAAAAAAAAAAGGTGTTTACTATGTACTTGTCACTGTACTGAATTCTTCATATATGAAACTAAATAGGGAAGGCATGATTCCTGTCCTTATAGGTTTACCTAAATACTCTAGCCTACTTGATCTGTATGATTCAAACACACACACACACACACACCTTCCTTTTAAGTTTTAATTATGTGAATCTTTTCCCCAGAAAAGAGGGGTGGGGAGGGATCATTTTAACTAAGGCCAGAATAGTGGCCAAGAGGTTTGGAAAAGTCTGGATACAGAGCATCCACATAGAGGAACCACAAGTGCAAGCCCTAGAAATGGAATGAGTCTACCATTTTGAAGGTATAGAGGGGAGGCTTGTGGGAAAAGTGGTGGAAGGTGAAGTGAGACTTCAGCAATGAGTGAAGTAGATCTTAGATCCTTGTCCTGCATAACAAGGACTTCCTTCCTCCAGTTTTCAAGGACATTTTCCTCACTCCTTTTGAACCTTTACATACAGCATACTCAATGTCCAGATTTCTACTTAGTTTATGCAGGGTAATTTAGGCTTTCTCTAACATGCTCTTCAAAGTCCTTGCTATCCCTGCCCACTGCCAAGATCTGAAACTAATTCCACATCTTAAAGTATTTATTATGATACCACCCCATTTCAGGTATCAACATTTGTACTAGTTACTTTTTCTTCTGTAACAAATTATCTCAAACTATAGCAAGTGAAAACAGCAAACATTTATTGTCCTATTAGATGGATCAAGAATCCAAATGTGTCTTAACTGGATCCTTTTTCTCAAGACCTCTCACAAGGCTATAATCAAGGTATCAGCCAGGGCTGTGAGCTCATCTGAATCCTCAACTAGGGAAGAATCTGCTTCTCTGCTCACTTGTGACATTGTTGGCAAGAATTGGTTTAGATTCTGTTGGCCAGGGGCCTCTTTGATGGGCCTTTTCAATAGCTGCCATGTTGTCAACTGGCTTCCATAAGAATAAGAGAGGACTAGAAAGATAGAAGCCAGAAACTTTTTGTAACCTACTCTTGAAAGTAATAGCCCATCAATTTTCCCTTTTTCTCTATGTTAAAAGCAAGTCAGTAAGGTCCAGCCAACACATAAGGGAAGGAGATTATATAAGGGCATGAACACCAGGGGGCAGGGACCACTGGAAGCCACCTTAAAAGCTATATGATCTTTAGCCACTATTTGCATGTGGTAGAGAATCTGTATTCACTGGGTTTGCAAATTGGAAGAGTATACAGAACACACTAATGAAATATTTACTTAACACAGTTAGCAAGATTCTCACAGCCTTTTAACTTACTGAGACTTAAAAATACTTTTATGAGCTTCTACATACAAACCATGTTTTCATTCCTACACAAGTGTACCCCTTGTTCATATACTCACATAAAATATGAGGGATTGTTAAATCAATAGATTTTTATAGTCAAGCACATCTGACTATTGAGCAAATGAATCAAGAGCCTTTTTTGCTTTTTCCCAGATATCGATATATGTCAGCATTTACAAAATGGATGAAATGATACCCTAGATTAATTCTGAGACCAAAGTTATTCCTTTACTTTTTAGTATAGTTTTAGAATTATGTTAGAAGAAGAAATATTAACTGCCTTGTGTTTTGGATGAAGTAACTAGAAGTTTCTTACTCCACAAGTACTTTTAAATACAAATGCACATATGAAAAAAATCTTTTTATTTTTGGTATTAAAGGAAGAGGGCTGGGAAGAATGCTTGCAAAATCCTATACTTGTCCTGGAAAATATGTTTTCACTGAAAGATGGAAGTCATTTAAAACTTTTTGTTGTTGTTGTTAGTCATACCTCCATGTATTCATTATTCCTACCCCAAACCATTCAACTCTTGGCTCAGAAACTACTTTAATCCAACAAATAGACATGGCAACTGGCCTAAAATATAAACTGTATTTTCCACACAATATTTTAGTTTACTTGCATCAAATTTTGGCTTTGTGTTGTCTGATAAATACATTAATGTTTAGGTTTAAAATGTATAGTGAATACTTTTGAGTAAATTTTTCATTCATGGGTTTTAGAAGTATCATTATTTTTCTTCTATGTTTGCCAGGAAGTACATGGCATGTAACAACAACAATGGTGGTTAGTTATGCTATGAAAGTTTAAGGTTTGGGAATGCAGGGAGAGTTTGTTTGCATAAATGCCTAAAGCTAGTGATTTTAGAACTGCAACTAAATCTGATTGGTTTTGTGATATTCAGAAAGTTGCCAACAACAGTAACAATGTTATTAAATAGCACTGTAGATATTTAACTATGCTCTAGGAGTCCATGTAACACTGTTCCTTTCTAGATTATCTCTGAGTATATACAATTAGCTTTTCTTTTTCTCTCTTTTACAGGTAATATAATACTACAAAGTGAGATGGGTAACATCATAGTAGGTATGTGCTAAGCTGCTAGTAGATAAAATTTGTCCACTTCTTAAAATAACTATATATGTGATGCTTTATTAAAGAGTACTGTTTAGCTGACTAACCTGACGAGAACCTGATATGCAAGTCAAGTATAGATAGACCCAAAATATGAATATGTCCACTCAAAGGATATTACTGAACCTAGTGTTAAGAAATACCTTGTAATATAGATTCCTTGAGTTCTTCAAATATCTACTTTAAGTCTTTGAAAGATGTAAATTATTTCATTCTTATATTGGTCCCAAAATTATGTTAACATTTGAAAACAACCTTGAGTATGCCAGTAGCTTTTCTCTCAGTCAGCATGTAGTTATGAGTGCCTGCCATGTGTTAAGGGCTGGGATTTAGCTCAGTTGGTAGAGCGGTGCGCTGCAATCTCTGAGGTCCAGAGTTCAATTCCCAGCACCCCAAAAATGGGAGAAGGACCTGGCAATCCACTCCCAAGGCAATCCCGAAACAGTCAGCCATTGAAAACCCTATGAGGGTCGCTACGAGTCGATACTGACTCGATGGCACCTAACAACAACAACGAGCCATGTGTCAGGAATTCTTTTAGGTATTGGGGAATATTATTATTGTTTGTTTTTGCGGTACAGAAGGTACAGAAGGGTCTTGCACATACTTTACAAGTGCTCTACCACTGAGCTGCACCCCTAGCCCCATTTTTTATTTTTTATCTTGAGACAGGGTCTTGCTAAGTTACATAGGCTGCCTCTGCCCTCAAACTTGCAATCCTCCTGCCTCAGCCTCCCCAAGCCTCTGGAATTATAGGCATGCACCATTGTTCCTGGCTGGGGAATATATTTATGAATAAGACATAGTTTCTGTGGCTTAGAGACCTCACTTTCTCTGGGTGCTGGGAAGAAAGACAATAATGTAAAGAACAAAACATAATTTCATATCACTATAGGTGCAGTGAAGAAAAAGAAGAAGATAAAAGGATAAAGATTGTTCAGGGAAAAGAGCGCTACTTCAGTTGACAGAGAGGGTCTGGGGAGGGGGCATTTTAACCAAGGCCAGAATAATGGCCAAGAGGCTTGGAAGAGTCTGAATACAGAGCTTCCACATAGAGGAACCACAAGTGCAGGCCCTAAAAATGGAATGAGTCTACCATTTTGAAGGTACAGAGGGGAAAAGTGGTATACACACTTCCCACTTAGGTAAACATCAAGGAATGGAATTGCTTGATTAGGTAGGTGCATGTTTAATTCTATGATATGATAAACTATCAGACCTCTCCTCAAAATTCTATTTTAGAGTCTTATCAACAATAAATGAGAATTCTAGTTGCTCCACATCCTCACCAACATTTATTGTTGATCTTTTAAATTTTACTCACTCTGGGTATGAGTATATACAATGGTATATTTCTGGCATTAATTTACATTTCTCTAATAACTAATGCAGGTCAGCGCTTTTGTATATATTTACTAGTCATCAGTATATCTTTATGAAGTTCTTGTTCATATCTTTTGCTCATTTATTTTCAATTGGGTTGTCTATAAAGACAGGAGTTCTTTATATGTGGTAGGTATTTTTTGTTAGATTCTATTTTTTTAAAAATATTTTGTCCCTTGCCTCTTCATTTCTTTAATGGTATATTTTGAGAAGATTTTAATTTTGATGAAATCAGATGTACCACTTGCCTGCAGCCATAGCACTGTGGCATCTGATCCTGTCTAATCTTGGAAGCTAAACAGGGTCAAGCCTGGTAGTACTTGGATGGGAACACCAGGTGCTATAGGCTTGGGAGAAGGACCTGGCAACACACTCCCAAAAAACAATCAGCCATTGAAAACCCTATGAATAGCAGAAAAGCACTAACAATAGTGTTTTGCCTATTGTGCATAGGGTTGCTATGAGTTGGACACCGACCTGATGGCACCTACCAATGACAAATCTGAGGTGATTTGGGTGAATTTCATTAGAGTTCATGTTTTTCAAGTTTTATTATACCTAACAACAACAGCAACAATGTACCAGTTATTTTTATGGTTCCTAAGAAATCTTTTTCTGTCTTCAGTCATAAAGATACTCTCCTGTTTTCTTCTAGCAACTTTAAAATTTTTACTTTAAGCCTGGCCTGGTGGCGCATGCCTGTAATACCAGTAACTTGAGAGGCTGAGGCAGGAGGATCCCAAGTTCAAGGACAGAGGCAACCTGTATAACTTAGTGAGACCCTGTCTCAAGATAAAAATAAATAAAAATGGGCTGAGGGTGCAGCTCAATGGTAGAGTGCTTGTAAAGTGTGTGTGAGGCCCTGGGTTCAGCCTCCTAGGACTACAGAAAAAAAAATTTTTTTTTTTTAACCTGTGATCCATTTCTAATTTTTGTGTTTAATATGAGTTAGGAGTCACAGTTTATTTTATTTTTTTCCCACGTGGATATCTAATTGTTACATTACCATTTCTTGGAAAAACTTCCTTTTTCATCATCTTTGTCTGAAGCCAAATGACTGTATAAGTGTGAATTTATAACTGAACTCTCCTGTTTTATTGACTTACTTGTTGAGCCTTAGGTTAGTGCCACAATATCCTGATTTACTGTAGCTTTCTAAGAGTATGTCTCCAAGTCAGGTAGCTGAAGCCTTCCCAATTTGGTCTTTTAAAGATTGCTTTGGGGACCGGAGCCTGATGGCTCATGCCTGTCATCCCAGTGACTAGGGAGGTGGAGGAAGGAGGATTACAGGTTCGAGGCCAGAGGTAGCTTACATAAGTTAATGATACTCTGCCTCAAGATAAAAAATAAAAAATGGGCTAGGGGTGAAGCCCAGTGGTAGAGCACTTACAAAGTATGTGCAAGGCCCTGGGTTCAACCCCCAAGTACCACACACACAAATAATAAAGATTGCTTTGGATATTTTAGGTCCTATCATTTTCTGATCAATGTCTACCAAAAACCCAAATGCAATTAGATTTAGGATTGCACTATGTCACTGAATCTGTGAATCAATTTAGAGAGAACTGGCCCTCAGTGTGTTACTTGGGTGGTGTGTTGCTGTGACAGAGAAACTGACCAAACTTTTTCTTGCTTTACCAGGTAACATAGACCTTCAATATAATAGTGAATTGTGGTGGGATCCTTTGTTTGTGTTCCCACACTTTGTATCCAATATTAGGGGAAATGCATTCATTGTTTTACCATTAACTGATATTGTTGTTATTGTTAGTGGAGTCAAATCTGACTTATAGTGACCCTTAAAGAGTTCTCAGTGGCTAATTTTGGGGAGATTGTTTTGGGAGTGGGTTGCCACGTTCTTCTTCCATTTTTTTGGTGCTGGGGATTGAACTTAGGGCCTCGAAGAGTGTAGAAGAGCACTCTACCAACAGAACAAAACTCCAGTCCTTAACTGATGTTAGCTATGGGCTTTTACCAAATACCTTTTTATCAGATTGAGAAAGTTATCTTTTATTCTGTTTACAGAAAGTTTCTTTTTTTTACTTTTCTTGGATTATGAATGGGTGTTGAGTTTTGTCAAGTACTTTTTTTTTGTATTTACTGAAATGATCATATATTTTTCTTCTTTAGTCTACATCATATGACAAACTGTATTACTATATTGAATTTTTTAAAATAAGTATCATTACTAAGTGTTCATGTTGCAAGCACTGACCTAAACCACATTACAATGTAATTTTGAAAATTTTTTCCATCTTTAGTGAGATGTAATTCACAAATAAATTTGTATATACTTAAAGTACATAATGTGATGATTTATTATACATATATATTCTGAAAAGATTACCATAGTCACATTGGTTAACATATCTATCACCTCACCCAGTTACCTGTGTGTGTTGTGCATGGTGAGAACATTTAACATCTATTTTCTTAGAAAATTTCAACATATTATTTGTAACTGTAGTTACCATGTTGTATTTTAGATCCATAGAACTGGCTTATAAGTGAAAGTCTATACCCTTTGATCAATGTCTACCTATTACTCCCAGCCCCTGGTAGCCACCATTCTATACACTGAGCTCAACTTTTTTAGATTGTGTATATGAGACCATGCAGATTTTTCCTTTTTTCTAATTTATTTCACTCAGTATGTTGCCCTCAGTGTTCATCTATGTTGTAAATGGCAAGATTTCTTTCCGTTTTATAGTTGAATAACATTCCACTGTTTACCTGTGTCAGTTTATCCCTCCATCCATCAGTGGACACTTAGGCTGTTTCCATGTCTCATCTAGTATGAATAATGCTGCAGTGAACATGAGATTTCAGATATCTTTTTGAGATACTGATTTCATTTCTTTTAGATAGGTAATCTCTAGTATAGCAAAAACAGTAGAGTATAGGCTGCCTTATATCTATATAAATATGATCATACAATGATATGCCTTGCTTTATATTGTCATATTTTAAAGAATTTAACAGAAAAATTGTTTTTATATTTACCTGTTTATATTTACTATTATATTAGACATTTACTACTTCTAGTGCTTTCTGTTTCCTTTTAAAAGGTAAGAATTTACAAATGGTATCAATTTTAAAATATGGCTGAGTATCTGCTATCCAAACTGTCTGGGAATAGAAGTTTTTCAGATTTTGGATTTCTTCAGATTTTGAAATATGCATGTATCTTAAGGATGAGACCCAAGTTTTAACATGAAATTAGTTTATTTCAGATACATCTTACACACATAGCCAGAAGGTAATTCTATACAATATTTTTAGAGCACCTGGTATTTTGATTGCATCCTGTCATGTGGGGTCAGGTTTGAAATGTTCCACTTATGGATCATGTGGGCATTCAAAAAGTTTCAGATTTTGGAGCATTTTGGATTTTGAATTTTCATATTTGGAATAGTCAGCCTGTTGTATCTGTTCTGGAACCCAAGGGAACCTTCTAATTAAAATGAGTGAGCAGGAGAAAGCAGATCTGGTATTCAGTAATCCTAGGGTCAGAGTACTGAGTTGCTCACCTAATTTTAGTTTCTCTGCATGGTATTGCCTCTTTAAAGATATTGTCAAAAGCTATATATTGGTAATTATATCTTCTAAAAAGCAAGCTTAACAAAAATGTTTTTTGCATTATGTCTCTTAGAAGCCCAGCCTCTTATTTGCTCCCTTCTTTATACAGAATACCTAGAGAATATATCAATTTAGAAAACTTCTTAAAGTGAACTTAAAATTCTGCCTTTTCAAGCACCACGATCACTTATATCCTACATATACCAGTAAATTTGACCTACATATACCAGTAAGTTATGTTCCACATATACCAGTAAATTTGTTCATTGTTCTTGCAATTAGTGTAGCTATGAAAGTATATGAGACAAGTTGCAGAAACCAAGAAGTCGCTTTTGTGTTGCTCTTTATATTTTGAAACTTGAAGATGCTTGAGCAATTTTGAGAAAGTTCTACATTTACCTAAAGGAAAATAGCAAATTTTAGAATTTTAGCCTTTCAAGCACAGTTATTATTATGTTAACAGAATATGTATAAATATGTTTTTTTTTGGTTGTATACAGTGTTAAGGTAGTGGTTGACATCAATATTTCTCTTTGTGTGCATAATTTTTCAAGAAAACTCAGTGGTCTCTGTTAGACCAAGATCTTTGCCCAGAACTATAATGATAGATAATTCTCTGCGGGAATGTACTTACCCCTACCAATGTCTGGTCTAACAATTTCTGTTCACTTGCATAATTCACTTAAAGCTTTTTCCAAGATCTACAGAATTTCTCCACTGTGTGAATGTATAAAAAATGAAATTCTGTGGATGAAGCCTTAATTTTACTCTTGATAAAGTTTTTGTGTTAGCTTGTATGTCTTCATAGCAAAATACCTTCCAGACCAAGTTAAGGAAAAAGGATAGGTTTATTTGGCTCATTATTTAGTGGGAAGGAAGTGTGGTAGAGCAGTTGGCTGGCAGCAAGTCCTGTAGTGGAAGACCTCACATCATTGAGGATCAGGAGCAGAGACAGCAGTTGGAACTGGGGTTCTGGGAAAAATCTCCTAAAGTCTGCCCCTCGTGACCTGCTTCTGCAAGCTAGGTTCCCCCTCCCAAAGTTCCACAGCCTCCACAAACAGTGCCACCACCTGGGAACCAAGCATTTAAACACATGACCTTTGAGGGACATTTTAGATTGAAACCATAACAATTTTAGTTCCAATAATTAGTATAATTGAAAACAGTAAAATTAGGGTGTGTTTTGCCACATAGCTTTTAAATATTACTTCTGCTTTCTGTTTTCAAAACATATCTTGAGTTTTAATTTTTTTTGACAGCCTCCAGGGCATCAGTCATTATCAGAGCTCAAGACCAGTAACATAAAGATACCATTACTTTGTGGCTTACTATGTAATTATTTAGTTGTCTATTTCCCATAGGAGAGTAGAAGTAAAAGCATTTTTATGAGCCCCATAAAAATCTTGTGGGTGTTTTTTTTCACCCTAGAGAAAGCAAGAATAATCAAATTAATTTTCAAATATTTTATTCAACCTGGAATAATGCATATATACCTTACGTAGTCCACATATTTTTTGTTTGGCTTGATTCTTGGGTTTTTTTTTTTTTACTACAATATATTTTTACTTATCTTCTTTTTGAATACAGTAAGAGATTTTCAAAGAAGTTTCTATTGGTATGTAGGCAGTGAAAAAGCCACCTTATCCACCTCTTTTATGCCATTTATTGTTGTTGTTGTTGTTAGGTGCCGTCGAGTCGGTATCCGACTCATATCAATCCTCTGTACAACAGGGGAAACACTATTGTCAGTGCTTCTCTGCTGCTCATAGGGTTTTCAATGGCAGATTGATTTTTGGGAGGGGGTTGCCAGGTCCTTCTCCAAAGCCTACAGCTTCTGGTGTTCCCAGGCGGTCTCCCATCCAGGTACTAACCAGGCCTGACCCTGCTTAGCTTCCGAGATCTGACGGGATCGGATGCCACAGGGCTATGGCTGCAGGCATGCCATTTATTAGTAGCTTCATTTCTCAACATCAATGCTTACTTTTGACACTTGAAAACTAAATAAATTGGTTCTGATAAAGAGGATTTTTAGTATAGAGTGGAGACTAATTATTATAAGTGATCTTGGTGCTAGATTTTGAAGAGTTTACTCCAAAGTTGCTTTTGGAGTCTTTGGAGTCATTAAAAAAACTTTAAAGAAAAATTTTCGCTTTTTTGTTGAAATACAAATATTTTCTCTTCATATTTTATAAAAATTATAAATTTTCACCACAATCTCTATTTTGCTTCTACACTAAAGTAATAAAAGCTCCTGATAAAATATGCTTTTTAAAGAGGCTTCTGTAAAGTGAAGATGCTTTGGCTTTCACAGGGAGTCAGATCAAATATTAAACAGAAATTTCAGTTGCCATAGGAGAAGGGGAAGGAGAAGCCACTTAGCACTGACTCTTCAGGTCATTGTCTTATTACCTTGTCCATGATTCTGTCAGATTCCCCTTGAACTAAAATATTGACTGATTGAAAACTGGGGTCACCAACACCTTAGGGAAATTTGAGTGTCAAGTAAGGACTACCTTAATTATAAATTTTTTCCACCCTGAGTTAATGATATCTATTAAATTCTAAAAACGTTTTAGATAAAAACAAACTTCATTTTTCCAATGATTTCTCTCTCCACCCCTTTCTGTCCCTCTAAGAAATGCAATAAAACCTCTTATGGAGTAATCTTTTACTATTAGGAGTACTCTTTAGTACTAGCAAATTTGCTAAGAGGAGAAATTGTGAGAAATTTTGATTTTTGCTAACTTTGTTCCTGCTTATATATAACTGCACATGAGGTAGAACTCTTTGGTAAATACTAGAAGTTTACTAAATTCAATACCATGATAGGAAACAAAATATATCAACAGCACTTAGTGGTCTTGGCTGTCAAGGATCCATTGCTTGCATACTGTTCTTCCCCCTGATTCAGTTTTAAGTTGTTCAGGTTACAGTAGAGATAGAGAATTTTTATTAGTTGTCTAGATATATGTTTCTAGATTTCTGATACTGTTTATACTTAATAAAAATAAAAGCATTGTTCTGAGGAAAATACAAAACCTTGTAAGATTCTTAGCTTCTTACCCTCATGCCAAAGCAGAGCCTTTTATTTAAGCTTATGATTCCATTTACTCATATAAGGACAGTTATCCTTTCGGTTTTTCCTTCTTCCCAGATTCGTCCTCTGGATGTTTAAAAGCCTCAACGCATCAAGGTGACATCAATATTTATGTCAGCCAGTTGGGGAAAGTGGAATTGAAATCACACAAAGGTTAGCCAACTGGAATGTTTTATTTTAACATGTGGTTTAACACTTAGGAAACAGATGGTCAAATTACCTATACTGACATAGTAACTTCAAGAAACATTCTTTAGATAGAACCTGATTTAAAGGGCAGTACAGACAAAAACATTGTTAATTGTAGATTTTTTAATGTTACTGAGTGGGTCTTTAGATTTAGTCATGTCTGAGATAATATTCTTTGGAGGGAAGCTCCCATAAGTTGAACTTTCCTACCAGCCTGTAAGAGGACCTCCTCAGGCTATCACTGTGGAGTAATAGTTTTCAAAGTGTGATCCTGAAATAAAGGTATCACCATGAAGGTCCACTAAAGCAGACTTAGTCTCTTGAAATATCAAGACTTATGATGTGTTTCTCTATATAACTTAATTTCTCATACAAGTAACTTATTCTAATAGTATTTTATTAAAATGGTATGCTTTCTATTCATTTGAAAGCTAAATGAGTTTCGTGTGCCTGCGTGCATATGTACACACATGTGCATGGTGACAGGTGACTTGGGTGGAGTAGGTTGGTCATAGGGACTGAAGTGGCCTAGGAGCAGAAAGTTAAAAACTGTAACTGTCTGAAAAAAATCACAAAGTTTTTAAAAATAAAATATAGAAGCTCTGGCATATTAGCCAGAGGAGTGCTGTATGTATAACAAAGAATATATTTTATTTTGGGCTGAGAATGTGGCTCGGTTGGATCATGCTTGCCTAGCATGCATGAGGCCCTGGGTTTGATCCCCAGCACCACACACACACACACACACACACACACACACACACACAAATGTATTAGAGACTGGTTGTTTTTCCTATTAGTAATATCTTTGCCCTTGCCATTCCTCCATAGTTTTTCATCCAAGTAGTCTGTTTTGTTAGAGTATCAAAGCAGAACACAAACCATAAAAGTCTGAAACTGAAGTTATTCCTAACATCTACATGTGATTTCTCAAGATCACATTTTTTTTTCCTTAAAATAGAAAAATATTATGTCCTCTAAACTAATAAGAACTTCAAAAATACTGTTAGGGAAAATTGTAAATGCCATGTAAATCATATAATTGCATTCTTTTATGAAGATCCAAGGAGAAAAAGCATTAACCATTTATGTAATTAGTAACAGAGTAAATAAAGTGTTGAATGAGCAGCTCTTATGTGAAAGTTACTTCCTTTCTTGTGTGTTGAGCAAAAAAGCAAAACAAAACAAGCAAAAACCTTTTGAAAAACTTCAAAAAACTTTTGAAGATTATTACTTTTTATCCACTTAAAGAATTTTAGATTGTTTGTTAGAATGTTATTCCAGCAACCTGCTGAAATAGCATGTGATGTTGCAAAAATTTGATTAGTTTTACAATTTTGTGTTTTCCCCTACTGAGACTATATTATTGGCAGAAACTTAAAGATAATGAAGCAAAGATCTGATATCTTAATTCTCACTACACTCTGGAATGGTAACTTTTTACAGTAATGGAGTTATTCAGGATTCTATTGCTTAATGGTTAATAAAGACATCTAGAATCCATTCTAGTTCTGCCACTGTTTTGTTGTAGGGTTCAGAGCCAGCCATTTGAATCTGTTAGGTGTTCACCAGTTTACCATGTGGAAAAAAAATGTTACAATGCTTGTTTTCTCCCTCCTTTTGAAAATATATGTGATGACTTTATTCGTTCATTCAGAAAAGCTCTGTTTGGGCTTAGGAGTCAGCTCTGAATCTGAGAACTGACTTTTCCCCTAAATATGTCCTTGGGAAAATCACCAATCATATAATGTGTGTTCAGTAAGTTGCACTGTCAGTATTAGTTCACTTTTGAATTTTTAAGAGGGTAGTATTGATGTTAGTAACCACGTAGAAGCTCATGAAGTGAAAAGAGGTTGTCATCATAGCAAGAGCTCTCCTTTCTGAAAGAGATAGTGTTAGAGGAAGGGCCATTAGGAAAGACTTCAAGTCATGAGAGGTCTTCATTCACAGAGGCACAGTTTTGGCAGGGGTGGGTTTTGTTTTTAAATATATGGAGGGAGACGGGGATATAAGCACAGAAACTATTAGAAAATTCATTTAATAGTTCTGACAAGGTAAAAAGAAAGTTCACTGCAGGAAAACTTTCTATCTTAAACAGAACTGGAACCCAAGGATATATAGAAAAACATTACCATAAAAAGACAAGTAAATGGTAGAGAAGTCTTTGATAGGGCGGTGGGATGGGGGAGGAAGCATACAAGAGGGTAAGGGGGAACCTATATGAATAATGTACAACAAAATGCATATATGGAAATGTCACAATGAAAAGCATGTCAGAATGAATCACATTAAGGTGTACATTAAAAATTTCCAATTAAAAAAAAAAAACAGAAACTATGTTCATAAAATCATCACTTCTAAGACATTTAGTCATATAAAGTCTTAGCAAAACACATTTTTTGAAATCCATGATTTTCTACTTTTAAATATATGTTTGATAGGAACACATGTATCTTGTATTCATCCTGAACATTTTCAGGGTTGTTTCTGTTTTGTTTTTCCCTAAAGCCTTCCTATCTGTTGTTATGGAAAACTCCTGCCAGTATTTACATTTGAACTTTGGAAAGGATTTTTTTTTCATAATCTAGATGTAGTAATATGTTTTGCTCTTTGCTTGTATTGAGGAATATATATGAGAGTTGATGTGTTACCCAAAACTTTCAGCACCAGTTAAGAATACTGATATGATGTGAAATTACTTAAGGCAACATAAGCCAGTGTTAAACAGACTAGGAGAAAAACTATGACCCCAAAATAAATGGATTCTAAAAGGAACATTCACAATGGGTATCATCTTGTCTTTTTTCAAGGGGTTAATGCTTTATAGCAGAGAGTTCTTAACTTACTTTATTTGTTGAGAAACAGAAAGAAAACTTATGAAATAGGAGTGTGCTGGTAAATCTGCACTGCAACCTAATTGTTTTGACAAATGATTCCACAGCTAACAGTACTTTTCTGATCTATTTCTTTAGAAGCTTTTACTACCAGATAGTGCCAAAACAGTGTTTTGTCTTAGATACTCAAAAGCCTGTAACCTACTTTCTTATTGTTATTTTCCCTCACACATTAGGCACACATTAGTGCAAGAGCTCAACTGTTCTAGCAATGTTACAATGATCAGTGAGGTCACAAGTTCTGTAGTACGATGAGGTGGCAGTATGTGAAATACCCTAGTGGTTGAAAGTATGGCTTTGTAGTCATTGCAATAGACCTGTGTTCCAGTACCAGCTGTTGTGGAAACTTGAGCAAGTTCACACTTGCAAAATTAGGAATAATAATACCTCACAAAGTTGATGTGGGGATTAATTAAATGTCTGGCTCTTAGAGCTGGGTAGGGCTATTGGCAAAAGAAGATCTAATAATTCTTAATGTCATAATACCCCACGCTCTTGACAGAGGTTGCTGTGAATGCCTTGAGAGTAAGGAAACTACCTGGGAATAAGAAAAAGCCACTGCTGTTTAAATAAATGAGGATATGCAGAGGAATAAAAATAGTAAACTCGGAGCAGTGCTGCCCCTTTCACTCAAATTTATAGTAGACTTTGGCACTTTCTTTGCATTAATAAGCTCTCCTTTAAATTTATCACAGGCTCTGTTATTGTCAAGGTCCCATCTTCTCTACAAGCTTATTTACAGTTATCAGGAAAAGAGGTCACTATGAACCCAGACGTCCATGTTCAGGAAATGGTTGAAGATCATAAAGATGACCACGTCACAGTTACTGGTAAAGAGGCTGCATTTTGTGATGTGATGAATTACCATTGTCCATTCATAAGTAGAAATGTGGTATAGTTAGCAGCAGTTTTAATCTTTTTATTCTTTTCCATTATCACATTCTGGTTTTTCACACTCTTTTCTTCTAGTTGCTTAACAGTAACATGAGGCAGACAATCTTTGTTTGAAAAGACCTCCTTAAATCATTTAGGAGTTTTAAAGATTTCAGGAACAGCTGCTTTCAAATTCTTAAACTTAAAAGTCAACATATATTATAATGCAAGATTTAAAGCTAACTTTGCATGATTAAGTAAGAATTTGATTTGGTATGCACATTGCAAACTTGTTCTTCAAACTCTCAGTCCTCCAAATGTGAATAGTTTTTGTACATTTTTCATTATATCCAGCTACACTGATGGCTGATATTATTTTTGAAATGTAAATTGTTTTAATGGATACAAAAATTAATGCTGGTGAAATTTTCCTTTAAATTCTACTAGAATAGCATCGAGTAGTACACTGAAATTAAACTGTGTACATGAACAAATGCTGCAGGCTTACCCATGAGATAATGACTAGCAAAAGGAAGTGTATGTATATGTGGGGTCTTCCTAAGTTTCAGTTTTAAATGTTCATTTTAAATGTCATAACAGTTAAGAATGCAATCTATTTTTAAAATCATAGAATATTAACAAAAAATATGTTGTTGTTTGGTGCCGTCAAGTTGGACTTGTAGCCACCCTGTGTATAGCAGAAGGAAACACTCCCTAATTCTGTGCCAGGCACACAATCTATTTATGCTTAAACCCATTATTGCAGACACAGTGTCAGTCCATCTAGTGGAGGGTTTTCCTTTTTTTCGTTGACCTTCTACTTTCCCAAACATGATGTCTTTCTCCAGGGATTGGTCCCTCCTGACTACATGTGCAAAATAAGAAAGATGCAGTCTAGCTATCCTTGCTTCCAAGGGGCACTCTGGTTGCATTTCCTGTAGGACAGATCTGTTTGTTCTTTTGGCAGTCCATGGTATATTCAATAATCATTCCAAGCCAGGCACGGTGGTGCACACCTATAATCCAAGTGGCTGGGGAGGCGGAGGCAGGAGGAAAGCAAGTTCAAGACCAGAGGTAGTATGCAGAATTTAGTGAGACTCTGTCTTAAAAAAGTAAAAAAAAAAATGGGCTGGGCATGCAGCTCAGTGGTCCAGCACTTGCAAAGCATGCAAGCATGAGGCCCTGGGTTCAACTCCCAGTACTGGGAAAAAAAAAAAAAAAATCATTCCTAGCACCGTAAGTCAAAAACCTCAATTCTGTTATATACTTCCAGATCTGATTCAATGCCTAGTGGGCAGACTCTGAGATATATATAGAAAATTTTGATGAAAGCCTGAGTTATCAAATGTGGTAAGAATCAAGTTACAGTGATCTAATTTCTTAGGTCTGATCAAGAGCCAACAGAGTTATCTATTTTTAGCACTAGTGATCTAAAGCAATAACACAAATATGTTTAACAGTGTTCTGAACCGTCATCAAATTATTGACATATGTAAGCTTGTTTGAATTATAAATCAAAGCTACATTGTTCTTTTCTGAAAATTTAATTTTAAACTCCCTTTCATGACATCAATCTTTCTTCTTTTTCTTTTCTTTTCTTTTCTTTTCTTTTTTTTTTTCTTTGAGACAATCTTGCTATGTAGGCCAGCTTGGCCTGGAACTTACCATGTAGCCTAGGCTGGTCTTGAACTTGTGATTCTTCTGTCTCTACCTCCTGAGTTCTGGAATTATAGCAGTTTGCCACCATGCCTGGCAATTCTTTTTTTTTTTTTTTTTTTTTTTTTTTTTTTTTTTTTTTTTTTTTTTTTTTTTTTTTTTTTTTTTTTTTTTTTTTTTTTTTTTTTTTTTTTTTTTTTTTTCTTTTTTGGTCTGTGCTGGGGATTGAGTCCTGGGCCTTGCATATGCTAGGCTCCAGTCATTATCTCAGTGCATATAATTTCCAAATCAATATCTGCAGACCTGATCTCTATTATTCTTGCTCATTTCTATCCCAATAACTAGTACACCTAAAACTACACCTAAAACTTAATTCTTATGCAAAAATTATTTTTACTTATTCTATATCCTCTTGTCTTTTCTATTTTTCTTTATTTAGTCAGTCTCTCAACAAATGTTAATGGAGTCAGGCACAACTAGAAGCTAGGAGTGCAAAAATAATACGAAGCATGGTCTCTCTGCCTCTTGAGGAGCTTATATTCTATGAGGAAAGACAAACCAGTGCATATAATACAGGGGGATAAATGTCATAATAAAGGTATGTGCATGGTATTGTGAAAGCGTAGAGGAGTACATCTAAATTAGACTAGCATTATGAGTTTGAGAAAATTAAGAGTCAATATGGCCAGAGTATAGAGAACAAAGAGCAAGTAGCATAAAAGATGGCTAGAGAATTTGGGAGAGGTTAGATCTTATAGTGCCAACTTGGATTTTATATTAAGAACATTGCAAAGCTATTGACAGGTTTTAACCTTGGAGTTAAAAAATACTAGAAAGTACAATGATGGATGAAGGGAAACTAATTAGCTGGTTACTGCAATAATTTAGGAGAAAGAATACAGTGGTCCATCTGGACCCTGTGGTGAGTTATCTTACACAAAGCAAACAGATAAATAGCGCTCCAGCAAATTTTGGTTGAAGGAAAAGGTGAATGAGGAAGATGCATGTTACCTCACTTTAGCCTAGTTAGTCCTTTTTGTGTGTTGTTATTATATGTTATATTCTGGCCTGTACTTCCTGAACCAGGCATGGCCAAACTGTTGTTAGGTGCCATGAGTCATGTCCAACTCATAGCAACCCTCATAGGGTTTTCAATGGTTTATTGTTTCGGGATTGCCTCAGGAGTGGATTGCCATGTCCTTCTCCCATTTTTGTGGTGCTGGGAATCGAACCTGGGACCTCAGAGACTACAGAGCAGCACTCTACCAACTGAGCTAACTCCCAGCTGGCCAAACTGTAGAAGAGTCCTCTCCTGCTCACAGAACAATAATCAGTGTAGTGATCAACAGAGTTTTCTATAGGGTAACAAAGTATATCATGAGAAGTTGGGCCCCAGATGGATATGGGGGTTGTCTCTAGTAAATCCATTAGATTGCCAGAGTGGAGGGTCCTCAAGTAAATCAGCAGCAGTGTCTTTTGGGGAGAGAGCTATATGAACAAGTGATTGAGTTTAAGAGAAACTCTATATTTTATTTTGAGTCTTAAACTGTTTGCCCTGCAAAAGGCCACAGGCCTTATTTATCATGTGGATGAAATAATATAAGAGACTCAGAAAATTAAAGCAGATTTTTTTTTCCTGTGGAGATTTCCAATGAGAAACCTAATTTTGAAAATAATAAGCAGCTTTATATGTGAGTTGTTATTATAAGCAGCTGAGCTCAGCTCATCTGGGCTTTCTTTATAGAGCTTATAAGGCAAAAAAACAGAAACACTACCCTTATTTCTGAGAGGTCTGGATTTTGTCTGTAGTACAACTTCTTCTGGATATTTTCTGCAAGAAGCCATGCCAGTAAAATTTAGTCCCTCAGGCTCAGGCTTCCCACAGGGTTTTTATGTGACACCCCTGTGATATTATTTGCTTCCCTGTTCCACAGTTTCCCATGCTGTTACTGGTACTGAAAAATAACTCTCAGGTATATAATTCTTACTTGATTTACAAGTATGTGCTGTTCTGAGGTCAAAAGAAAGCCTGAGCCTTTCTCAGGCTACAATACTTACCTACTAAAAAGCTATGGACAGTGTGTATTCTTTGGGAGTGCATCCTCCAATATTTATGGGAACCTTCATTCTCAGTTTTGTGCTGTATCCATATATGGTGAATTCAGTATGTTGTGAATGGCTTAGGTAACATTTCTAATAAGTTGACTTCCCTATTGGGTTTTAGGCTTGGCTCATCAATTTAGATATGAAACATGATTGTGGTATATCAGGCCTCCAAACCTAGAAATGCATGTGGTACAAAGTCCTTTTGTCTTAAAACTTCACAGTTTAGATATCTGAAGAATGTTAGTAGTAATGCCTTTGCCGGGGGAAGAGTTGGTATTTGTCCCTGTCTATATGCTAGGGCTGCTCTCACTACTGGTTTCACTTCATTTTAGTCAAACTGTAAATATAAAACACATAAAAAATACTTTGATTTAGCATCAAAGTAAAATCACCAAGTTAGAAAAGACTTCTCAGCTTGTCTTTAGGCCAGATTTATATGATTAACGGTATTGTTATTTATAATGGAAAACTGGTTCATGGGTTGGAAAAGAGGCAGAAATGGGACTAAGCTCATGGCATGCTACTTTTAAAATGTAGGGGTGGTGTTTTTTCTCCAAATGGGTAGATATTATGAGCCATTAGGTGCCCTCAAGTCAGATCTGACTCATAGTGACCCTATGTACAACAGAATGAAAGAGGCACTATATCTCACAGTGCTTCTCTGCTATCCATAAGGTTACAATGATTGACTCAGGAGTGGGCTGCCGGGTCCTTCTCCCATTTTTGCAGTGCTGGGGATTGAACCCAGGGCCTCAGAGCATGCAGAGCGAGCACTCTACCAATGCTAGCCAAATGGGAAGATACAACTTTTAAAAAGATCTTTTATAGAACACACTGAAATTTTGTTTTTATCTGAGTTTATAGTACATTTGTCAGTTATATAGACATGCCCAGGACCACATGGAAGAAATTCAGTAACAGAATGAAGAATGCTATAAAGGTTATGTCTGTCTGCTTAAAAATACGTTTGACAGGAAGTTATTGCAGGAACTATTTTCTGATCATTTATGTTTTTATGTTGTTTTTGTTTCCCATCTTTTTGTTAAAGTATAAGATCCTGGGAGTATCATTGATAATGAGATATCAACTTTATCAATGTTTACCAAAGAAAAGGAAAAAACAAAAACACATCAAATTATGCTTCTCATCCACAAACTATAAAGGGCAGACAGTATTTATATAACATTCTTGAAAAGACAGAGAAAAACAATGAAGTCCTCCAGACAAGATGGAGTTAAAGGGACTAAGTTATCCTCCCAACTGAAACAAAGACAATGTGTGTGTGTGTGTGTGTGTGTGTGTGTGTGTGTGTGTGTGTGTGAACAGTTTCAAGATACTAGACATCAGGCAGTGAAAGTGGTCACTGAGAGACGAAAAGAAATGAGAAGAGCTCTGCTTACATCTTTGATAGAGTCACCAGGCTACAGTCCAGGGAGAGGGAACTATTAGGAAGCCTGGAAGATTCCTTGAACTGATGAGATTGAGGTAAGAGTCCATAGAGAACAATAGCTTGGAGGACAAAGTACAAGAAGGAATAGAGCCTGGTCGTCAAACCAGTCTAGGAATACTGCCTATTCTGATCACCAGACTGGAAAAAAAATCATAACTCATGGAGCTTTGGGCAGAGCACTTAGTAGTGGACAAGAAATAGTCCTAGACTGTCTGCTACTCCATAACTGCCTAACAGGTCATAAAAGCTAGAGATGAAAGGCTTAAACTGTTTCCAAGTAACTTAACTCTATCCTTGAACAAAGCTCAAGATTTGTAGGAATACAAAAGTAATTAGCACCCAAAAAGTAAAAATCACAGTGCTTGGCATCTCTTCAGAGATTATCAGACATTCAAAGAGGAAAGAAAATATGATCCATATTGAAGAGGATAATCAATTGAAACCAAACCAGAACTGACACAGAAGTTAGAATTAGCAGAGACAGATAATAAAAAGTTATAACTATATTCTGCATGTTCAAAAAGTTAAGACATGAAAAATATAAGATAGACCAAAACTGCATTTTTAGAAATGAAACCTACAATGTCTGAGGCAAAAAATTCAATCAATGAGATTAGACATTGCATAAGAAAAGATTTGAGGAAGAGTCTATAACATTATTTCTTGGGCAGGACTGATTGAATGCATTCTTGCTTAAAACCTAAAGTACTGTTAACTTTGTTATTAACTCTAGGTATTTGAGAGAAAATTTAATAGATGGATACCATTAAAAGTAGCTCAAAAATATTTTCTGACAGTTAAGACTTCTTATCAAGATATCTTGGGTTGCATTTTTATCGAGAGAAGACTGTAACTAATGTTGACAAAATTAAAATATTTGGAGCCAGGCATGGTGGCACACATCTATAATCCCAGTGACTGGGGAGGCAGAGGCAGGAAGATCACCAGGTCCAGGCCAGAGGCAGTATGTGCAACTTGGTGAGATCCTGTTTCAAAATAAATTGTGAAAAATGGGCTGGGTATGCAGCTCAGTGATAGAGCACTTGGAAAAGCATGCACGAGTCCCTGGGTTCAACTCCCCAGTGTGGCAAAAATAAATAAATAAAAATAAAAATAAATTTTAAAAAATTGAAACAAAGTGAGTTTATTAATGAGGGATAAGAAACAGTAAACGCTTTAGATTTAAGCACAGGCATTCAGAGAGGTAAAGAGATGCTTAAGAAAAGGATAATAGTACACATCCAAGACATGAACACAGGCTTTTCAAGAGAGAGAATTGCCTAAGAAAAGAATCATAGTACACATCCAAGACATGGATGTGGGCTTCTCAAGAGAGAGAATCACCAAAAATTTAAAATATTTGTACTTTGGAACGGAATTGTATGTTTTTAGAGGTTTTGTTTATGAAATGTATGTGTTAATAATAGTTAGAAATGTATGTGTTAAAAATAAAAGGTCAGAACAATTATTTTCATGTTATTTCACAACTGTACAATATATAGCAAGAGAAGTAGACGTGACAACTCCAAAGAAAGTCATTGAATACTCAGCTGTGTTCTGGAAGGGATGTAGTCAGCGCCAGGATATAGGATTGTGGCTCAGAGTACAATTTATTTCCCTAGGCAGATGGTAACCTTTGTGAAGGAATTGATTTGTCTTTTTACATATTTTGAACCTCCCTAAAATACTTAGTCTCGTGCTTCTGATAGTGCATGGTCAGTTGCATTCTAATGTGAAAGAGGGAATACTTCAACCCTGATGCAGTTAAATTTAATCTTAAACAGCAGAAGTATCTCTCTGAGCCACATGTAAATAAACAAGTCTGTTACCAGGTTAGGACTGGGAGTTGGGAGGGAGGCAGGAAGAAGCTCATTTAACTACAAAACTTTTTAAACAAGAGAACTAAATTCTGCAAATCATTTCCCAGAACCCTATCCTTGTCTATTAGCTAGTGCTGATTAGATCAGATGTGTTTTGGACTAAGTAGAAAGAACCTAGAGATTTATGTATTTGAGTAGATCTGGGGTAGGGGTTTAGAGAGCAAATGGCAGAGTTAAACACTTGTCCTAGGAAACCATTCCTCCCACTTAATGGTAACCACACAGCATAGGAATAGGGAGGTCATTTTCTCATTTTTTGCCAAAGAATAATTGTCTCATTTTCATAGGCAAAGGGACATATATAAGGAACAAGGCTTTGGAACCCCAAGTTCCAAAATGTGTTGCAAGAACTTTGTAGGAAGGATTTATAAACTTTCCAAATTGGAATAGAAGCTCCAGAGATTCAGGCCAAATACCAGGAGCTTTCAAGATAAAGATAGAGAAAGCTATTTTTAAGCAACTTCAATGGAATTTTATAAACTGTCTTGCATTTTGAGTATTGTCACTAAGCTGAAATCACTTGTGTTCATTGTGTTATTACCAGTAGCAATGTGCTTGGCTTCTTTTGTTGCAGAAGGAAATGAGTAGAGATGGGCTTCTTACTCTACTAGCAAGGCATGCATGCCTGGAGAGGAGAGGTGCTGTATATTAAGGAAAGATCTCAGATATTTAGGAAAGGCTTTCCTGTTGTTCATGCTTATTATTAGTGCTAACTGGTGTTTTAAAAAAGTTTAAGATTTCCAGTTCTTTCCTCCATATTTGTTTGAATACTAGAAAAAGAAATTCTGTATTATAGAAAAACCATTAGGTGCAAGGTACCTCAACATCCTGACCTACCAAGTGCAGTATAGGCACAAAAAAAGAGCAGCTTAAAATTGATGAAGCTGAACCTTATTGAGAAATAGAGTCCTGGTCATGTTGAAAATATAACAAGAGAAGTAGACGTGACAACTCCAAAGAAAGTCATTGAATACTCAGCTGTGTTCTGGAAGAGATGTAGTCAGCGCCAGGATATAGGATTGTGGCTCAGAGTGCAGGGGAGAGAGTCAAAAAGAATTCAGAGAACAATCTGTGTTAGAAAAGCACTTGACACAAAGGTCCCATAGTACAAAGTACCTTTTCATCAGCTGAGCATAACTTATGCTACTAACATAGGAAAAAAATTGTATCAAACTCAATGTTCCCGGATTTATGTGCTTGGATTCCACAAGGAAAGTATTTATGATGAATTGCAACAGAATGTTCCCAACTCTTCTTCAGTTCAATTTTGACTGGTTTCTTAAATCTAGAAGAACTTCAGTGGAGCCCCAGAGGAGTTCCCTAGTTACCTAAACAGAAAACCTAGCAGTAGAACAGATGGAAAACAAAGGAGGTGAGCTCTGTGGCTGCCACAGCCTACCTCCTTTGTAGAGTTTCCTGGCTGCAGGGTTGGGAAGGTAACACAGGCGGAGTCCAGCAGACTCCAGCAGTAAAGGAGACCGAGCTGAGCTACTCTGGAGACCAAGACTGCCCAGAGCTCCCAGGAGAATTTCAGAGAGCGGAAAACCATAGAGGGGTTCTGCAGGTGGCACCCATGAGAACTCCACAAAGCTCACATCAGTAGTGGAAACTATCTGATACCTGGTACAATGTGAAAAATAGTATTGCCTCAAAATGATGATGCAGGGTGAAAGAAGAGTTTTTTAAAAGTACATATTGTATGAGACGATTTATATAAAATTTTAGAAAAGGCATCCAATCCATGGTGACACAAAGCAGACCAGTGGTTGCTAAGTAGGGGCTAAAGAGGGATCATAGGGAGGGTGTATTAGTTTTCTACTGTGATAAATACCTCAGATAATCAAGTTGTAAACAGAAAAGAATTGATTTTGCTCAGTTTTGGAGGCTCCAGCCCATGACTGATTGACCCCACTGCTTTTGGGCTTGAAGAGAGGCAATACATCATGCCAGTGAGCAAGGGGTGAAGCAAAGCCACTCACCTCATAGCTAAGAAATGACAGAGGATGAGAAGGGGATGGGCCCCACTGTCCCCTTCCAGAGGCCTCCCCCAGTGACCTGAAGACCTCCCACTAGGCCCCACTTCTTAAGCCAAGGACTAAGCCTTTAACACATAGGCCTTTGGGAGACATTCCAGATCTAAACTATAACAAAGTAGTATGAGTAAATAATCACTAAGGGGCACAAGGAAGCTTTTAGGACTCATAGGTAAGTTCATTATCTTGATTGAGGAGGTTTTACAGTGTTTTACCTTTGTCAAAACTTACTACATTGTATACCTCAAATATGGGCTGGTGTTTTGCTCAGTTGGTAGAGTGCCACTCTGTGGTCTCGGAGGCCAGGAGTTCGACTCCCAGCACCGCAAAAACAGGAGCAGGATGTTGTAATCCACTCCTGAAACAATCCCAAAGCAGTCATCCATTGAAAACCCTAGGAGGTACTATGAGCTGGACACAACTCTACAGCACCTAACAACAACAACAACTACATACTTCAAATATAAATAGTTTGTCAATTATACTTCAATGAAGCTTTATTTTTTAATCTACATTAAAAATAATATAAATAAAAAACAGTAGCTTCTGCTCAGAGTTGTTCTAAGAAAATGAAAGGAGGGGAATAAGTCCACATAATTTCTTTGCAGCTCTTTCCCAACTAAAACTGTCCTTACTAAGATTTTTGGTGTTCTGTGGTATTTCTGGGTTTCAAGAGATGTATCAAATGTGTGGTAAAACATTACTCTTGTCCAGTAAGATATAACTTTATGCAATTTTGTATTTCAGGACTCATGAATCAAGCAAACAAATATGAAAAATGGATTAATGCTGCTGCCCTAAAAGGCACTGTACATTTCAAATGTCAAAGCTGGTTTCAGTCCCTGAAACTACAGTAGTAAAAATGGTTTGAGTTGTATTTATGATTTTTAACAATGATTAGGAGATGCTACTATAAAAATGGGGGCTGGGATTTAGCTCAGTTGGTAGAGCGCTGCTCTGCAGTCTCTGAGGTCCAGAGTTCGATTGTCAGCACCGCAAAAAATGGGAGAAGGACATGGCAACCCACTCCCAAGGCAATCCCGAAACAATCTGCCATTGAAAACCCTACGAGGGTCGCTATGAGTCAGACTCGACTGGACGGCACCTAACAACAACAACAACTATAAAAATAATACTACTGTTTATAAAAATGTTGAAAATAACAACATAAATGAATGCTATTGGGAATGAATACTGGTGAGCTGTTTCAGGGGAAATTTTTCAAAGTTTGTCCTTAGTTATTGTACTCATTTTCTATTGCTCTATAAGAAATTATAGTAGTCCCCTCCTCTTTATTCTCAGGGGCTATGTTCTAAGACCTCCAGTGGATGCCTGAAACCACAGACAGTACCAAATTGTACACATTCTATATTTTTCCTATAAGTACATACACAAATTTAATGCCTGTTCCATCTTAACTTTGCTTTTGTGCACTGTAGCTGTAGTTCTTTTAATTTAAGTTGAAACAGCAAAACTAGCAGGTATTTCTTTTTCCTTCTTTATAATTTCAAGATAAGACATTGGTTCTTATGGTAGATCTTAACCTCAGCGTACAATTTTTTTCCCTATTAAGTTGAGAACTTTGACCTTTTCATTTAAAGGAAGCATTTTATGGCTTCTCTGGTATCTCTGCCTTGCCAGCATCACTACTCTTGTGCTTTAAGGCCATTATTAACTAAGATAAGGGCTACTTGCACATGGGTACAGTGATGACACTGTGACAATCAATCTAATAACCAAGATGGCTACTTGGTGACTAGCAGGCAGGTAAGATATACAGCATGGATATGCTAAACAAGGGGATGATTCAAATCCTTTGTGGAACAGCACAAGATTTCATCATGCTATGCAGAATGGCACACAATTTTAAACATGAGTATTTTTTTCTGGAACTTATCAACTGTTGTTGTTAGGTGCTGTCAAGTTGGTGTCTGACTCATTGCAACCCTACGTATAATGGGTGAAACACTATTGTCATTGCTTCTCTGCTATTCATAGGGTTTTCAATGGCTGACTGGTTTTTGGGAGTGGGTTGCCAGGTCCTTCTCCCAAGTGTACAGTATCTGGTGTTCCCAGGCGGTCTTCCATCCAAGTAATAACTTGGCCTGACCCTGCTTAGCTTCTGTGATCTGAAGGGATCAGACGCCACAGTACTTATCAACTGTAGGTAACTGAAATCATGAAAACCTTTGGCTAAGAGGGGACAACTATACCACAAATTTAGTGGTTTAACATAATACTTACATATCAGCCTACACTTCTATAGGTCAGGAGCCTAGAATGGCTGAGTTGTCTACTCAGGGTATCACAAGGTTGGAACCAAGGTGTTGGCCAAGTTGAGTTCTTATCTGAAGACTCTGGGGGGAAATCTGTTTCCAAGTTCATTAATATTATAGGCAAAATCCAGTTCCTTATGCTTGTTTAACTGAGATATACATTTTCTTATTGGCTGTCAGCTAACAATAACTGTAAGATTGTACATGCCACACTCATCTCTTCTCAGTGGACTCTTCTACCTTCAAGCCAGCAGTGAGACCTTCTCATGCTTTGAATATCTGATGACTTCTTTAGGAGCTGAAGAAATCTCCACTTTTAAAGAGCTCACTTGATTAGGTCAGGCCCACCCAAGATAATGTGTTCTTTTGCCATATGTAACTTGATCATGGGCATAAAACTGCACAATATTTATGGTTTCCCATTCAAGGAAAAGAGATTATACAGTGCCATCAATCATAGACAGCAATTAGCTTAGAATTTGCCAGGTCCATTTCTACTCATGATGGGTAGACTGAGTCCCCACATGAGGAAGGTACCCCTCAAAGCCTTTGACGGGAAAGTCCACCGAGAGGGGAAGAGTACCTCAAAAAAGGGTCTCTTCATGGAAAGGGACTTGGAATCTTGCCTTTTCTTTTTCCTAAATTTGAATTGGTCACTGTTTTCTTCATACAGTAAATTTCTGGGAATTACTAATGAAAAACAAGTAATAAGTGTAAATATATCATCTTCTGACTCCCTGAGCAGTGCTCATTCAGATTGGGAGCTAAAACAGCCTCCCTAGCAGACTTACAATAAAAGAATTCTTAAATAACTTCCAACAGCTTAAACTCCTTGAATTAACACAAACCAAAGTTTCTATACTAATGGCCCTCCAGCAAGTAAAACAATCTGATAAGGCAGAACATCCATCCTAACAAGCAAAACAATCTGGTAAGTCAGAACATCCATCCCAGTAAACAACATTCTGATAAGATAGAAACTCCCATTTTTCTTATTGTGAACTTAACAGGGTGACACATTTACTATAGTTTAGGTGCCCCTAGTCCCCAGATTAGTATAGAGTGATTTACAATAGTTAAACTACCCCTAGCTCCCACATAAGTTCAGAGTAGTTTATAGTAGTTAAATTGCCTCTAGTTCCCACTAAAAATAGAGTA
>VMDO01010453.1:0-42876 GCA_007922755.1 Pedetes capensis | reverse complement strand
GAGGTCATCTTAGTTCAAAATAAACACAATTTGTCTCTAAGTTATCTCTTACTCTGATCACCAGGTAACACTTTTGTGATAATATAATGGAATGATTATTAACAAAACCTTGTTGTAATCCATCAATGCTGCCAATTCCCTTTGTCCTTTTTCTGACCTTCCATATGGTTTAGTGAATTTTAGTTTCTGTGTATAAGGCTGAGCTATTTGGGAAATAAATGGAACAGATTCACACTGCCTCCGAGCTGCTGTGTCTGCTGTTACCCAGCCGCCGACGCCTCACCTGCCTTCGGGAGACCCTGCATTTAATCTAGGCTGTAGCGGGGCTGTGGCAAGAATTCTCTGCTTTGTAGCTCTCATGTGACAGGTTTTCAACTGAATACTTGTGGAATCATTATAAATTTGAGTTGTAAATAAAGAACTTAACATAAATGTGAAGCAGTTATTATTGACTCTTGATATCTTTTGCATAATATAAGGTATATTTCACTAGGGGAAAGAAATGTTCAATTATTTTATTGCCTGATATAAAGATAGATTTTCACTTTTATGAGGGCATACTGTACAGAGTTATTTTATGAATTCCACTTCATTCAAACTTCGGCTGTTCCTGCAACATTTAAATTATACAATACTGAATAGACCTATTTATTAGATTATATTTTTATGATTAGGATAAATCAGGTTTTCAACACTTATTTTTAATAAACTTTTTCAAAGGCTGTACCTTATAATAGTCTCCTTTTTGTTAATACTTTACTGCTATGTTGTTGTTGTTAGGGGCCCTAGAGTCAAGTCCGACTCATAGTGACCCTATGTACAGCAGATCGCAACACTTTTTGGTTCTGTGCCAGGCACAAGATCTTATTTATATTTAAGCCCATTGTTGCAGACACGGTGTCAATCCATCTGGTGAAGGGTTTTCCTTTTTTTCACTGACCTGGCACTCTCCCAAACATGATGTCTTTCTCCAGGCACTGATCTCTCCTGACTACATGTCCAAAATATGTAAGACGCAGTCTACCCATTCTTGCTTCCAAGGAGCCCTCTGGTTGGACTTTTTCTAGGACAGATCTGTTGGTACTTTTGGCAGTCCATGGTATATTCAATAGACATCTCCAGCACCACAATTCAAAAGCATCAATTCTTTTCCTGTCTCCTTGTTCAACGTCCAACTTTCACAACCATATGATACAACTAGAAATACTATGGCATGAGTTAGACGCACCTGTCTTGAGTGCGACACCTTTACTTTTCAATACTCTAACGAGATCTTTTGCCGTAATTTTCCTAGAGCAATGTGTCTTTTGATTTCTTGACTGCTGCTTCCATAGGTGTTGATTATAGAGCCAAGCAAAGCAAAATCTTGGACAACCTCAATCTTTTCTCCATTTATTGTGAAGTTGCATACTGGCTCAATTTTAAGGATTTTTGTTTTGTTGATGTTGAGTCACAACCCATATTGAAGGCTAAGATCTTTGATCTTCATCAGTAAATGTTTTAAATGCTCTTCACTTTCAGCAAGCAGAGTTGTGTCATCTACATAATGCAGGTTGTTAGGGAGTCTTCCTGTAATCCTGATGCCGCATTCTTCCTCATAAAGCCCAGCTTCTCAGATTATTTGCTCAGCATATAAATTGAAGAGATATGGTGAAAGTATACAGCCCTGATGCACACCATTCTCAACTTTAAACGGGGCTCTTTCCTCTTTCTGTTTGAACAACTGCCTCCTGGTTCACGTATAGATTCCACATGAGTACAATTAGGTGCTCTGGTATTCCCATTTTCCGAAGTGTTATCCATAACTTATTATGATCCACACAGCCAAATGTCTTTGCATAGTCAATAAAACATAGATAGGCATCTTTCTGATATTCTCTGCTTTCGGCTAATATCAACCTGACATCAGCAATGATATCCCTGGTTCCCCACCATCTTCTGAATCCCGCTTGATTTTCTGATAATTCCCTGTCTATATACTGCTGCAGTCGCTTTTAAATGATCTTTAGTAAAATTTTCTTGCATGTGATATTAATGATATTGTCCGATAGTTTGCACATTCAGTTGGATCCCCTTTTTTGGGAATAGGCACAAATATAGATCTCTTCCAGTCAATTGGCCAAGTAGCTGTTTTCCATATCTGTTGGCATAAACATGTTAACACCTTCAGTGCTGCATCTGTTTGTTGAGACATCTCTATTGTTATCCCATCAATTCCTGGAGCCTTGTGTTTCACCAGTTCTTTCAAGGCGGCTTCCACTTCCATCCTTCAATACCATTGGTTCCTCTTCATATGCGACCTCTTTGAATGGTTGGTCATCTACCAATTCTTTCTTGTATAATAACTCTGTGTATTCTTCCCATCTTCTTTTGATGTTTCCTGCATCGGTTAACATTTTCCCTGTAGGATCTTTCACCACTGCCACTTGAAGCTTGAATTTTTTCTTTACTTCCTTAAGCTTGAGAAACACAGAGCGTGTTCTACCCTTTTTGTTTTCTGCCTCCAGCTCTTTGCACATGTCATTATAATATTTGTTTTTGTCTTCTCAAGCTGCCATTTGAAATCTTCTGTTTAGATCCTTAACTTTATCATGTCTTCCTTTTACTTTGGCTGCTTGACATTCAAGGGCAAGTTCAAGCATCTCTTTTGACATGTAATTTGGTCTTTTTTTTTTCTTGTCTTTTTAATAATTTTTTGCTTCCTTCTTGAGTGATATCTTTTATGTCATGCCACAGCTCCTCTGGTCTCTTATCATTTGTGTTTAATGCATTAAACCTATTCTTGAGGTGGTCTCTGAACTCACGTGGGATATACTCAAGGTCATATCTTGGCTCTCATATATTTGTTCTAATTTTCTTCAGCTTCAGTTTGAACTTGCATGAGAAGTTGATGGTCTGATCCACAGACAGTACCTGGTCTTGTTTTGACAGTTGATATAAAGTTTTTTCATCATCTGTTTCCACATATGTAGTCAATTTGATTCCTGCATGTTCCATCTGATGAAGTCCATGTGTATAGTCTCTGTTTATGTTGGGGAAAAAATGTATTTGTAATGAAAAGGTCATTGGTCTGACTGAATTCTATCATGCGATCTCCAGCTTCATTTCTGTCACCAAGACCATATTTTCCAACTACTGAGCCTTCTTTGTTTCCAACCTTTGCATTCCAGTCACCAGTGATTATCAGTATGTCCTGATTGCATGTTTGATCTACTTCAGATTGCAGAAGCTGGTAGAAAATCTTCCCTTTCTTCCTTTGTGGCCTTAGTGGTGGGTGCATAAATTTAAATAATAGCCATATTAACTGGCCTTCCTTGTAGGTGTATGGATATTATTCTATCACTGACAACATTGTATTTCAGAAAAGATCTTGAAGTGTCTTTTTTGATGATGAATGCAACCCCATTTCTCTTTAGTTTATCATTCCCAGCATAGTAGACCATATGATTGTCTGACTCAAAATGGCCCATGCCAGTCCATTTTAGCTCACTGATGCCTAGAATGTCAATGTTTATGTGCTCCATTTCTCCTTTAATGGTTTCTAATTTTCCTAGATTCATACTATGTACATTCCATGTTCTAGTTCTTAATGGATGTTTACAGTTGTTTCTCCTTTTTTTGAGTTGTGCCGTATCAACAAATGGAGGTCCCTGGGGTTTTATTCCATTTCCATCATCACGGTAGACTCTAATTTGAGGAGGCAAGTATTCCCCAGTAGTCTTTTGAGGGCCTTCTAACCTGGGGGGCTCATTTTCCAGCACTATATCTGACAGTGTTTCTTTACTATCCATAGGGTTTTCAATGGCCAGTTGTTTCGGGAGTGGTTCACCAGGTCCTACTCCCTAGTCTGTCTTAGTCTGGAAGCTCAGCTGAAACCCATTCACCATGGTTAACCCTGCTGGTATCTGAGAGACCAGTGGTATAGCTTTCAGCCTCATTGCAACACACAAGCCCCAACAGTGCGGCAAATTGCTCTATAGTTGTTTTTAACTTTTTTATGAAATAAAAAGTCAGGTCAATGTCTCTCTTTAATTCTCTCTTCATGAAATCAGAATTCGTAAAAGTTTGAAAGATACATGCTGGCATATTTGATGTAGTTATGGTGTGTATGTTAAACTCTTTAATGGAGGAAATTGTGAAGCAATGAGGCAATTTTATAATCTTTTTTTACTCTCATGCAATTACATAAACACTTTCATGACTAAAAATAAAGTTGACAAAACTAGCCAACAGCCAGAAAGGTCATGAGTGTAACTGCAGTCCATTATATATAAAAATTATTAATGGAATTGTACATATGGTCTTCTTGCATAGCTCACTTTTTGTAATACCGGCCCCTTTGCTTTCATTTCTGTACCTCTAAAGTTTATCTCCTTAGAATGAATGAATTGCCCTCTTATTCTTGTTTAAAAGAGGGTGTTACTCAAAGAGATTTTAGAGCAACTCTGACCATAAAGCAGCCTGCCATAGAGAACATAATGGGGTACATTGTTTCTTAGCCTGGTCTTCCCAATGCAGGTGTTATTCCTTTAAAAAGTAGCTGCCTCTTTTAGAAATGTCTTCAATTGTATGCATGAGACACTTAGGGAGTCAGACATCCAGAGCCAGCTTTTATGCAGCTGCCAGAAATCTCCAAATTTAATTAAAAATCTTACTTTTACATTGGCATCTTAAAGTCTTTTGGCTCATGTCTTTGAACTTTCTACTCAACTGATTTCTTTGCTGTCCATTCTGAGGAACCTTTCCATCACTTACTCTAAAAACTTTCAAAGAGAGGCACAATTATTAAGTCTTTAACTAATACAGAGTACTCTTGTGCAGCTCTTTTAAACTTTTCAACATAACTTCTAAATCCTTTAACTTTAGTTTATATCTTTATTTTAAATTTGTGGTATATATGTACTACTCAGCAATTTTAAAAAAATGAAATAATGTCATTTGCAGCAAAATGGATGGAATTGGAGATTATCATCTTAAGTGAATGAACATAAGCCTAAGAAGAGAAATACCATATGTTCTCACTCATATGTGGGAACTGAACCAAACTTAAAGGAAGGAAAAAGTCCTATACATAAATTTAAACATAATAAAATGCTCAATTAAACTTAGTGTAGAAGAGAAAACTTAAGGAGTAGAAAGAAGGAGGGAGGGATCTAGCAGAGGGAAGCAAAGATGGAAGAAGACAGGAGGGGGAGGAGGGTCAGGGAGAAAGGGGAGAGAGGCTAACCTCAAGGTAAACAGTACAACTTTATTAGTATGGTGGGGGGAAAAAAGGAAGATAGGAAAAAACCCGACAAGAATAGCTAAACTATAATAATAATAATAATAATAATAATAATAATAATAGCAATAATACCAAAGGCTGGCAATAATGTAAATGGACTAGATCACTTATCTAATACCACTGAGAATTTAAAAAGGTAGATCACTATAGAAGAAAGTTTGGACTTAAAATCAGGATGCACATATATAGATAAATATTCTCACAAAAAGACATGCAAGTAGAAAGGAGATAGATCATTGCAGGGGGTAGGGGAGGAGGGTCATGAGAGGGTAAGGGGGAAGTTATATGAGCAATGTACGATGAAATGCATTTATGGAAATGTCACAATGAAACCCATGTCATGATGAAACCCATTAAGTTGTACATTAAAAATTCCCACCCCCCAAAAAAACTTGAGGTATATAAAAATACAGAGATTGACCCCATTTAGGAGTCAAGTAATTGAAGAAATAAGAAAGGTAAAAGAGCCTTTTATTCTGTTTCAATTTAAGTATAGGATTTTTTTCCTTCCTTTATGTTTGATTCAGCTCCCACATTATGAGAACATATGGTAACATAATAAAAAGCTCAATTAAACTTAGCAAAGAAAGGACAATTTGAGGTGTGGAAAGGAGAAGGGAGGGATCTAGCAGAGGGAAGCAAGGATGGGAGAAGACAGGAGGGGGAAGAGGGTTAAGGAGGAGGGATGAAGGGGAAGAGGTCAACCTCAATGTAAACAGCACAACTTTATGAGTATTGTGGGAAAAAAAGGGGGAAGATAGAAAAAAAAACCTATAAGAATAGCTAAAATTAAAAATAATAATAGTAATAATACCAAAGTTTGGCAATAATGTAAATGGACTAGATCACTCATCTAATACTGCTGAGAATGTAAAAAGGTAGATCACTATAGAAAAAAATTTGGACATAAATCAAAATTGGGATGCCTGTATATAGATAAATATTCTCACAAAAGACATGCAAGTAGAAAGGAGACCCTTGGTGGGGGGAAGAGATGTGGGAGGGTCCTGAGAGTGTAAGGGGGAAGTTATATGACCAATGTACAATGAAATGCATTTATGGAAATATCACAATGAAACCCATGTCATAATGAAACACATTAAGTTGTACATTAAAAATTTCCAATAAAACATAATAATAATATAATAATAATAATAATAATAATAATAATAATAAAGAAAGGTAAAAGATTGATCTAATCTCACTGACCCAGCTTATGTGTCACAGTCAGAACGCAGCTATGTCTTCTCCTAGACTCTATTAACATCAGTGTCATATAACATCAAATAATAGTAAAATTCATGGGTGAAAACTTATTAAAAATTAATATCTAGATATACAGTTGACAGCAATACCTTCTAGAAAAAATTGAGGAAGCATCTTTTTTGGCATAGCATTGTTTAAAAATTCCAGCATAGTGAAAAATTGGTTTAAAAGACCTTTCTGAGACATAGGAATATATCCCTTTTGTTCACAGACACTCCTTGTTTCTATTTAATTTGCCCCTGTTAAATGTTGAAATAAATCCACAGTTGGCATGTAGCTCTCTTTTGTTGCTAAATGTGTGGAAATCACAAGAAAGTCCTTTTTTCTCTGAAAATTTGTCTATGTCTTTTATAATAAAGCTTTATAGATCCTAAAGTCTTTGCCCTGGATCAAATTCTTACTTTGACTTAAATGGCCCTCTCTACTTTCTGTTGCTGTCTAGAAAGTAATTTCTATAATTCTTATTTTAAAAGTCACATCTCTCAAGGGTTTTCCTGTAACTTAGATTTGATAATCAAACCTATTGGGATGATTAAATGAAGTTTAAGGATCATGACATGAGAATTAATGATGTATTTAGAAACATTTGTGATTGAAATAAGGATCAGAAGATGATTGGCTGCTTGTTTACATTGTTATTAAAATCCAGCTAGTAAGAATACTTGCATCAAATGAAGAAAATTTGTTAAGTTCTAGATTTTTTTGTCTTCCAGCTTGAGGTTAAAGGTCACTCTATTTCATCTTCACTAGCATACAATAAATCTGTATCATCTTTAAATGGTATTCTACTGGGACTGTCTGTAAGAGGCTCACCATTGCCATCATAGCCAAACCAACGTGGAGGGTCACTAGAGCTGTATTCCTGCTGCTGAACTATAGACGACATTCTGTGAGCTGCCTTCCTGTAATCACAATGGTTACCATTAGCTAGTTGCAGAAGAAATCCCTAGTGCAAAATGTTCAAAGTACACCAAATTAGGAATTAGAGAACTCACTGATGCACCTCACATTCACTTCAGAGCTCTCTTACCTTGCTGACAGGGATAGTGTGGGTACCTGCTAATAATCAGGTTCCAGGAGCCTAAATAGCTCCCTGGTTCAGCCAGTTCAGAGATTACTAGACACAGTGAGTAGTTAAGAAAACTGCATGGCCATTGAGTAGGAACACTGAGGTCATTCTATTTATAGTGCTCTTGAGTAATCCCTCAGCCCATTACCTATAGTTTCTTTGATAAGAGAGTAAGCTGGCCAGCCAAACTGTGAGGACTGCTCAGTAGGTCTTATTCTAGACTCCACAGGTCCCAGATGGATACACAAATGAACAGCATACATGAATGAACATCTGGGAGGCCCATGAACTCTGAAAGTCCATGTGGTTTTGTCTCTAATGTACATTTCTCAGAAGAAGGTTTGTGACTCAAAGACAGTCCATGACCAAATGATTAAAAATACTGTTACAATCTTTTTTAGGAGGAAGTCAGGAGAGAAGTAAAGAAGGCATCAGAAAAAAAAAAAAAAAAAAAAATCTAACTTGAAAACAAAGCCATTTTGGGGACAGATGGGCTTTCCTAGGGGGTTGATTCAAATCACAAGACCAGTACTAAAAAGGCAATGGCTACTTCACTTGCCTTAGAAATGAGTTACTATGATATTACCCATGAAGGAGCTTACTTTCCCCACTACCATTGCTCTGGTAACACAAAATTATTAATTGTAAAATTAATTGAGCCAATGATATGGAGCTGGCGTTACCATACACTTAAGTTTATGCCAAATGACCATGAGAGTTCAGGTAAGGCAATGAAATTAGAAAAAGCAGAAATATGTTAATTTAAAATGTTATTAAATTTTAACCAGTCAACAAGGAGACAACCAAAACATTGTTAATTCTGTGTCTTACCACATTGATTTTTGGCTTATTTTCACTCATATGAAACTTACACACATTTAAATAAAAATTTTTGTAAAAGTAATTGTTATACACCAGTTTCTAGTACAGAGCCACTAATTTTTAATTAATTAATTATTTATTTATTTTTGCAGTACTGGGGGTTGAACCCAGGGCCTAGCACCTGCATGCCTTGCAAGTGCTGGACCATTGAGCTGTGCCCCCAGACCTTTTTTTTTTTTTTTTTTTTTTACTTTTTGAGGCAGGGTCTCGCTAAATTACCCAGACTGCCTCTGGGCTCGATTTGCAATCCTCCTGCCTCCGCCTCCAGAGCCGCTGGGATTACAGGTGTGCACCACCACGCCTGCTAGAGCCACTAATCTTCATATGATAAAACTTGACAAACAAACGTCTCCTCAACTTTAGAAAAATACTCTCATTTGAAAATGATAAGTTAATGGTCAAAATAAAGTTTTTAATCTTTTTAAAAATGCTATTCTGTCTTAAACCTCATGTAAGTTTTATATATCCTCTAAGTAGAATGTTATTATATAAAAAGAATATCCTTTGTTTTCCCCATAATCTTTTCTTGCTAGTATTTCTTCCTTTTCATTTCTACCATGTTGAGATTATCGTATCTATTAAGGTACATCCTGCAAGATTTCCTTCTAAGGACTTACCAAAACATATCAAATGTTGGAGGAATCTGAGGCATAAATTATTGGCACCATCAGTTTCATATGGGTAAGATACTATCCTAGGCAGCATAGCTTCATTGTTACTCTTCCCTCCATCTCAAACTATCTAACCATTACCCATCTTTCAAAACTTGTAGCCAATCTAGGCTATATGTATATTTATTTATTTACTTATGTTTTAGTACTTAGGAGTTAAACCCAGGGCCTCACTCATGCTAGGCAAGTGCTATACCACTGAGCCACTGAGTGGTATACACAGCTCCTTTTTTGCTTTTTATTTTTTATTTTGAGACAAGGTCTCACTAAATTCCACAGCTGCCTCTGACCGTGAATTTACAATCCCCCTGCCTTACCTTCCCAAGGGATTATAATCATGTGCCCAGTGCCTGGCTTCTAACCTCACACAGGATTCAAAACCCAATGCCTTCCTCTTCTGGATTGCTTTAGAAAGTTGACTATAAAATTCATTTCTGTCTAATACATAGTTTCATAGCATTATTTATAATTTTAAGTTCTACTATTTTCCTTTGGTTTAAGAAGATAGTAAGTTATTTAAGGGCATATTATATTTCTTTTTATCACTCTCTGGAACCTCACAGAGCCAAAACAAGAGATTTCAGCAGCTCACACCAAGAGTGAAAGTCCTTTTAACTTTTGGCTTCTGCTGGTATTCTGGTCTATAAGAGGCATTCTTAAGTTCCTGTTTCCAATGTTCTCCTGCCCCTTGCATTCCAAAAAGCAGAGCTCTGAACATATATACAGCAGTTCATGGTGGTTCATGATTCAGTGTTGCTGGCATGGGCTATAGTGTGAGAGTACTAGTTAGAGAGAACAATGGTCATAACATGTAGGAAAAGGAAATGTTTGTTTTAGAGAGTAAAGGATTTGTAAGTAGTTAACCAAATTATCTGTTACCTTAGCTCCAGAAAGGGAATAGCTTTTGAGAGCTCTGGATAGCTGATAAGAAGATGAGTACTATTACTAGTATTGGGAATGTGTAAATATTGAATGATAACAGTTCCCCAGTCAGCTGCAAGACAGGGTAAATTCAGTAGAAATTTTGATATTAAAACAGCCAACCAAGCGTGGTAGTACACGCCTGTAATCTGGCACTCAGGAGGCTGAGGCAGGAGGATCAATGTGACTTCAAAGCCAGCCTGGTCTACATGGTAAATTCCATGCCACATGGACTACACAGTGAGACTCTGCCTCTAACAAACAAAACAAAACAAAAAATAGCAAATAAGTGGGGTTTTGAGAAAATCACAAGGAAAAAAAGATGATGTTGATTCCTCAATATAAATAGGAAAAATAGGGAGCAACAAGGGACATTACTCATTAAATGTAATGTGATTAGGCAGAATCAAAATAACCTGCATACTGAGCCAAAGCTGTGGGTGAAGTGCCCAGTAATATATGCATTTCTTGTTTGCTTACTTCTTGGCTCCCTGCCTGACCCCCTTACTGCAGCTCTTAGTGGCAAGCACTGATCTCCATTTGACCCACAGGCAACATCAGTGAAAGTAAGCATTATTGGGTCCCCTGACCATTGCAAATTATGCTTACAAAGTGAAGGGAAGCAAATATCGAGTCTCAAACCCTCAATCTCCCTAGTCTGAAGTGCCAGGATGTTAAAGATTCCTCCAATCTAACTGTGTCTCTAAGGCCTGTTTTGGTCCTGGATGTTGTCACATGAGGATGGTCCTGAGGAAAAGCTGAAAATCTAAATCTGTCCACTTCTTCTCCACCCTTTAGAAAATCCTTAGCCCATGAACTGTCTTACCAGGACATGTGTACTGACTTGCCTAAGACTTGGGACTTTGCCAAGGGAACAGACCAGCATGATGACTGCTGGGAAGTTTTTCTGAATTTATTATAGCATCCTTTTTAGCTGTGTTTGCACACATGCACTTTGCAAAGTATCAAGAAACTTGAAAATGTACAAACTGAATGCTCTTGCCAGAGACAGTTCATTCTCATTCTCCCTCTTCTCTCCTCCTCCTCCTCCTCCTCCCTTTCTCTTACCTTCCCACATAGCCTAGGACCAGAAACAATTTTCTTCCTCAGGCCTTAAATGACCAGGGCTGTGGTCCAGTTCATGCTAGGCTTAATTAAGCAAGTTCTTTTGTAAAAATCTACATGCTTGCACCATATTATGTACTATGTTGTTGTTGTTGTTGTTAGGTGCCTTCGAGTCAGTATCCATAGGGTTTTCAATGGCTGACTATTTCAGGATTGCCTTAGGAGTGGATTGCCAGGCCCTGCTCCCATTGTTGCAGTGCTGGGAATTGAACTCTGGACCTCAGAGACTGCAGCACAGCGCTCTACCAACTGAGCTAAATCCCAGCCCCGTTATGTACTATATACTTTGATAATGTTAATCCTAACTATTAATTTTTCCAACCACAAAAGAGAACCTAACATTCAGGGAATGTCACTTAATGAGGTCAGTTAAAATATTTTTACATTTTTGTCCTCAGCCAGTAGAAAAAAAAAAAAACAATTGTGAGTTGGTTTAAACAGATTATTCTCTTAACCCCTACAGAGATGAACTGAATGGATTGTATTTTAAGAGAGGAATAGTAGAGGAAGAGCTAGAAATAAGCTGCAAGTGGCAGAGTCAGCTTTGGCTATCTTGGTCACAGAAGGGGTGGTGCTTGAAGTACAAGGACTACCGAGAAAGGGATATGAAACCACAAAGACCATTTTAGCAAAAAGCTTCCCTTGGTTCAGCTCAAAATGTTGGTTTCAATTAGGCAAAAAAAAAAAAAAAAAAAAAAGGAAAAGAAAAAGAAAAGAAAAGAAAAAGAAACTTTTTAATACTGAAAGCTAGTATGCATTACAAATGCCATAGCCACATACTACATTTTCTCAGAACAGAGTTTTCAAAGCTTTTCATATTCAGCTGCTTATATACTTACGTGGAGATGTTTCTGCAGTATTGCATCTTAAGGATCCGGAGTTGTCTGCAGCCTATTTGAAGATCCTGAAGGATTTGGTCAGTAAGCAGGACACAACCAGAGATGTCCAAAATGTGTAGGTAATGGCATTTTGCTGATAACATCTCCATCCCTGAGTCAGAAATCTGAAGACATAGCTAAAGTAAGTACTGGGTATTCAGACAACTCTATTCCATGGAGGGCTGGGACTTAGCTCAATTGGTAGAGTGCTGCTCTGCACTCTATGAGGACCCAGGTTTGATCCCCAGCATTGCAAAAATGGGAAAAGGACATGGCAATCCACTCCCAAAGCAATCCCGAAACAATCAGCCATTGAAACATTCTGAGGGTTGCTATGAGACCTGAGTGCACAGCACCTACCAACAACAACCAACTATCCCATGGAAGAGTGTATTAGTTCAGGCTGTTATAACAAAATACAATAGATAGGGTGGCTAAACACCAAGGATATATTTCTCATAGTTCTAAAGCCTGGGAAATCCAAGATCATGGTCAAGATCAAGATCAAGGTGCCTGTACATTTGTTGTGTTTGGTAAGGTCTCTCCTCATTTGCAGATTTCTGCCTTCTTGTCATATTCTCACATGGAAGAGTGGGAGGGAGGGAGGAAAGGAGAGAGAGAGAGAGAGAGAGAGAGAGAGAGAGAGCAAACCAGCATGCTAGTCTCTTCCTTTTCTTATGAGAACATATTCCCATAATGGGACATCTACTATCATGACCTCTTCTAAACCTATTAACCTCTCAAAGGCCCCATTTGACACTGTCACATGGGAAGTTAGTGTTTCAATATATGAGTGGGGTGGTGGGAACACAAGCATTCCATCCATAATAAACAGAAACACTAACCTTGCAGCTTTCCTTTCACCTGTCTTATTGCATGATAGGCCGTGTTAGTGGTTTAACTCTTGTTCCAAGTAAGGTCAGAACAGTAAAACATCTGCCTTAAGTGGCACCCCCAAAAAGTTGATGATGTTGACTTCTCAATATAGACAAGAAAAATAAGGGGGCAAGCAGGGACACTACTCATTAAATGCAACGTCATGGGACAGAATCAAAACAAGCTGCACACTGAGCTGCAGCCATGGGTAAAGTGCCAGTGGTATATGCATTTTTTGTTTGCCCACATCTTTGGCTCTCTGCCTGACCCACTCACCCAAGATCTTAGAGGTAAGCTGATATTTTCTTTTAAAAGTTCCCTGGTCCCTTGGTTTGGATGAGAAGTTTTTTCAAAATTTCCTTAGTAATAACTGTCACACAAATATGAGCAACTTATGAAATGCTGTAGAGATGAGACTTGACTTTAAGCTTAAAATTCACTCTGTGAAATTCACTCTAGAAATATTCACTCTAGAAATATTCACTATGAACTTCACTGTAGAAATATATGTTTAATGATATGATATGTTACAATGTTAGAAAGATATGATATACATCCCCTGAAGTTAACCAGCAAATAGGATCAAATTACTGTGAGAAAGGTCTGGACATCTCTGATGGATTGTGTATAAGACAAATGGAATAGCCTGGTCTGGAAAGGGACAAACAGGTGAGACAGATGTTTGAACACAGAGGGAGAAAGATGAGCAGAAGCCACAAAGACTATATGAATATCGTGTTGAGAAATTCTGCCAAATGTTCCAGCATCTTGCAAGGTTGTCCAGATGTCTTGAAGAGGTAATTTAATTCCATTTCCTAATTTATTTCACTTACTCAAGGTCTAGCTTTTGAATTTATAGCTGATCTGAGACTTGCTGCACAATAAGCTAGACTATTCTCCCCAAAGGAATTTTTTCCAACTAGATTTAATTTCTTATTTTATGTATGAATATTCTAAAAATCATATATCATAAGGCTAGGTTCTTGTTTTTAACATAAAGTTAAAAGTATGCAGAAAAGCCTGCTGGTTTGAAATGTACATTTTTTAAGTTTGGAAAAATAGATGTTGTCATTGTCTAAGCATTCCCTCTTTCCAGAACATACTTAGAACCAAGTTCAACACTGCAATTGATTCTGACAGAAATGCCTTCAGACATTCCTGCCATACTATATGGGTCTCTGAGGATCCGATGTCATGAAAGAAGGAAAGAAAAAAAGAAAAAGAAAGAAAGAAAGAAAGAAAGAAAGAAAGAAAGAAAGGAAGGAAGGAAGGAAGAAAGAAGAGAAGAGAAGAGAAGAGAAGAGAAGAGAAGAGAAGAGAAGAGAAGAGAGGAAGGGAAAGGAAAGGAAAGGAAGAAAGAAAAAGAAAAAAAAGAAAAAGAAAAAAATGAAAGAAATTCCTCAGTTATTGTAGAGGAAAGAAAGGACAATGAAGTGATGGGAAAATTCAGGGCAAGTGAAGATCATAGTAGTAGGTTTGAATTGATACTGGGAGACCTGAAAAGGAGCCTGGTATTTCCTGTAGATTGGAAGCTCAATACATTCAATAAGGGAGGTGATGTTTGGAGGGAATTATGAATAGAGGGCTGAGAACTGAGGATGGAGATAACTTGGCTACATTCCCACCTCTAGGATACAAGTTCCTGGTTTTAGCCCCATTGGGCAGAGATTATGTTATTCCCAACACAACTCCCTTGGATTCTCTGAAAAAGAAATGTTTTGGCTAATTTTTTAAATGAGTTATTTCATATTTTAGAAGTAATACACATTACTGAAGAGTTAGCAAAAGTAAGCAAAGACAAAACAATTACTGATTCATTACCTTAACATAACTACTTTCAATATTCTGTAATATTTCTTAATTGAGGTCCAGGTCAACACACTAAACCAAACAACGGTCATCTTCCCACACCATTCCTACCCTATGCCTTTTTGGAATGTGTTGTTGCCCTATGAAGCAGCTCAGCTAGCCTGTTGAAGGACAACCATGTCCAGCAAGAGGAACCTCTCCCAGCTGAGGCCTGCTAAACCAATCAGCTCTAAGTGGAGCCAACAGATGGCTGCAGCTACATGGACAACTCTGGGCCCAACTGCTAGCAAAAGAACCACCCATCCAAGACCAACCCAAACTGCTGATCAATGGAATTGAAGCAAATAAGATGACAGTTGTTTTAAGCCACTGAATTTTGGTGTGATCTATTACATAGCAATAGATAAGTGACACATTAGTCAATACCATTTGCCAACTCTCATCCTTTCTAATATACACTAACATATGATCTGTTGATCATTTCTTTTCCTTATAATCCATTATGAATCTTCTATCTGATCTTCCTTAAGGCCATTCCTGTACACAGAAAAAATTTCCAAACATTTTTATTCAACAGAAGACAGAAAGTGTTAACTTTCATCACCCAATGTTTTTATCAAATACCTGGAGACATTTCTGATGATAAGTGGGGTAAAAAGTTCCACCACATTAGGATAAGAGAAGTCCTGGGCATGCCCTGTTGTGTGGCTTTTGCTGAGCCCAGGCCTTAGGGAAGAATGGTAGGGCTTTGTGAGCCAGCTCAGTTACCCTCTCAGATCTATTTCCCCTGTAGAACAGTCCGCAGGTGGCCTTGGACTCAGCCAGTTCTCTTTGTTTTCTTGCTCATAGTTCTCAAGAATAACTGTAGACTGTCTCAAGAATAACTGTAGACTGTCCTGGGAGTGCAACATCCTGAGATGCAGGGACTAGCTGAAATAGCCCGGGCTTTGTTCCAGTCTTCCCTGGAAACAGGATGTCCATCAGTGCTTTAACTCAGCATGCCATATTACCCCTGAGTTATAAAATCCATGGGGAGGCGGGGCACTTTTGGAGTCTCTTAGTTGTGGTGGAAGTGGAACATGCAGTCAAGACTTCATCCCTCTGTGGCAGTTTTCCTGAGCTTTGGGGGACCAGCTGTCAGTGAATCCTAGGCTTCTGTTATCCCTTGCTGCTTGTGTGTAAATCATAAACCTGCTTCATGCCATTTGTTTTATATTGGTGAATTCAGTCTCACCAGATTCTCACAGTGCTTCATATCTCCTATGCCTCTCTGACAGAAATGCAATGCCAAAGCCCTTTTAGCTGCTTTTTCTTCCTCAAGGGTGCACTGCAGAAATAGTTTGTTATTGTTGTTGAGGGATCCATTTTATATTTCCTCCTTCCCCTCCCCTGTATTCTCTCTAATCATTATTAAGTTGGACCTCAAATCAACGTCCTGAGGATCAAAGATGACAGCAGGGCCTGGTGCACTGTTCAAACCTTTGAACTGGGCCCATAGCAACCAGCTTTTCTCCTGATTTGAGCAATATTTGCTTCCCTGGGCATTTTAGTGTTGTTGTTGTTGTTAGGTGCCGTCGAGTCGGTATCCAACTCACTCATAGCGACCCTCTATACAACAGGGGAAACACTATTGTCAGTGCTTCTCTGCTGTTCATAGGGTTTTCAATGGCAGATTGATTTTTGGGAGGGGGTTACCAGGTCCTTCTCCCAAGCCTACAGCTTCTGGTGTTCCCAGGCGGTCTCCCATCCAGGTACTAACTAGGCCTGACCCTGCTTAGCTTCGGAGATCTGATGGGATCGGATGCCACAGGGCTATGGCTGCAGGCATTTTAGTGTTAGGTACAATGATTTCCTACCTACTACTACTGGTTGACTATAGAAGTGAGATGGCTGCTGGTAGAAGCTGGCCTTCCGAAAGATGGATAAGAAACTCATTCAAAATTCACCTGTGGGCTTTTGGGAAATGTGACCTAGAATGATAAGCCTAACACTAAGGTGTTTTATGTTCCATCAAAAGCAATGTAAGTGCAGTAAATTAGGCTCTCTCACTAAATATAAAGTGAGATGAAGAATATTCAGATTGGCCCGAATAAGGGTTACTACATCAGGATACTCATGTGACCCACAATCTAACTAGAACAATTCAGATAGTAAAGCTAAACACTTCTATTCCTTTACATCGGGGTTCTGAAATTCTGAAATAACCCATTCCTCTACCTTTTTCTCCCCCTAGCTCTTTGATGCAGAGTGATGCATTTCTTGTTATTTATGTAATATCTCCTTTAGTTCCTAGACTGCAAGAGAGAAACCACTGCACAATTTATAGAAGACCTCCTCTGTTTCTTCTTACCAAAAAAAAAAAAAAAAAAAAAAAAAAAAAAAAAAAAAAAAAAAATCGTCTGCCCTATTTCCTATTCTCTTTGGAGCCTTGCCTCCATGCATTCTCCTTCTTTCTTTAGTTAGCAGAGCTACTAAAAAGCCCGTTCCCCATCTGTCTTGCTTTACAGCCAGGGCAGTTTGCAGTGAGCCATGTGCTGTGAAAATAAGAGGCTCACTGGTCAACCTGCAGAGTCAGGTGGTCACTGCAGCTAGTGTGCTGGGTTCCTTAACCCAGGTCACTTCCAGAACCAGGTGATAGTGCCCACAGACACATGGTTTCCCTAGTTCTAAGTAAGTATTTTATTAAAAAGAACTTTGACATGAACTTTCTAGCTTAGTTTTGTCCTGGTTTATCATGTTTCTTCCCCTACTACCTCCTCCTCTTTATTGTGATGCCACTAGTGGGGAAGATTTAAGAAGTTTCAGCAGCACTCTCTCAATCCATTCAAACCAAACAGCATAGAAGCTGAATTTGTAGAATAACTAGAATGCAGTGCAGGAATCTTGAGAATTGGAGTGATGCTGTATAAATAAAAGGCTATCAATGTGCCCAACAGAAGAGAACAAAGTTGATAGCCTTGCATTGTCACCTCTAAATGATGAACCCCCAAATATGTTACAATGAATATATCTCCCTTCACCGTGTTTGGCTCTCAGGAAGGCTGATTGTTAATGACGGGTAAGATCTCTCATAAGCAGAGAGACAACCTAAGACAGGCACAGTCATAGAGAGGCCAGCAGGTGTTACCTCTAAAGCTGCACCCTCAAATATGTTACAGTGAATTCATCTCCCTTCACCCTGTTTGGCTCTCAGGAGGGCTGATTGCTGATGACAGGTATGATCTCTCATAAACAGAGGGACAACCTAAGACAGGCACAGGCATGGAGAAGCCATCAGGAGAGGCAGGGCTGCCTGGAAAGGCCACGATGCCCACCTTACTAGTGGGAGAAGCATGAAAGCCCACCTGTTCACTGTGTCCTTTGTTAAACATTACAAAGGCTTACTGGCACATGCAGTAAAATGAGTTTCTGAAAACACTAACTGATGTCCTGGTTCCCGGAAGTCCACTTATCAATTATCCCTTGGGATTTAGAAGCAATGTCCAGAGAGTCTTCCCTGCCCTAATCTTACCTCCAATTGTTAAGAGAAAGAGATTAGAGAAACAATGACCAGATTAAAAAAGTTCATACATTTTTTTCTGTTCTGTAATTTGTTACTAAGAAATAAAGTTTAGATATAAGGAGGCTAGGAGAGAGCCTTAGCAGCTCTGGGCTGAAGCTCACGAACATTCTTGGCTGTCCGTCTCTTGAATTTGTTGCGGAACCTTGCGACTACATTGCAATTCTTGAGACTTAAGAAAAAAAGATTTTAATTATTTTCCTTCATATTTTGCTAACTTCACATTTTCCCCATTGTTTTGATCTTTATCTTCCACTTTAAAGAGTTTCCTCTTGATCTGATAATCCTTGACTACCTGTTCATCATTAATAGTGGTGGTGTTGTTGGATACCATCGAGTTGGGTCTGATTCATAGGGTTTCAATGGCTGATTGTTTTTGGATTGCTTCGGGAGTGGATTGCCACGGTCTTTTTGCAGTGTTGGGGATTGAACCCAGGTCCCCAGAGAGTGTGGAGCAACACTCTACCAGCTGAATTAAACCCTCGTCCATAATTAATAGTGAAGGGCTGAAAACTGAGAGGAAGTTCTGAGTGCATGCTGTGGGCTTCTCTACTATAAATTTCAGTGAAGGGTGGTCTGTGAGGGTTTTTTGTTAGGAAACCTCTAATATCAATATTTTTAGACTTTTAGCCTTGGGCTAGCCAGATTCTCCAGAGAAGATGCTTCTCATCTTCTGCATGAAGGAAAAGATTTGCCAGCCAAGTTCTGGATGATTTCTTTGTTGGGAAAACTGAGTATCTCTGCACTCAGCATTCAAGCACTTCATTTCCCTTTCACATTTGCACTCACACACAATTCCCAGCCCAATAGCTCTCTGTCTTACTATCTTCAGACAGTGGAACTTTTGGCAATGCCAGGAGATGTTTTTGGTTGTCAGGATTAAGGTTGTAGGGGATTGGGGCTGCTGACCTAGTGAGCAGAGGTCAATGCTATTATTAAACACCCGATAGTGTTCAGGACAACCCTCCCCTCTCTCCTACAAAGAATTAGATTGCCTGAAATCTCAGTAGTGTCAGAAAGTTGGATTTAGGAAATGAATCTCTAGGCTTCTGGTTGGAGTAGGCAGGGACCGCTGGCCAGAGGTTTGGAGTAGAAGAGGAGATCTAAGAGTCTATCTGCTTTTCAAGAATCTTTCTCAGTCTTCCTTGCTTTGGCCCCCACTTAACCCAGTTTTAGGAGTCCAAGGTGCTGCTAAGTTTAAAGATTTTATAAATCAACAATAGAGAATTTTTATAAATTGTTGGCTTAGGATTCAAAGTTTCTCTGGTCTGCTAAATTCATCCATCTATTTTCAAGCTCCCAAAATTTTGTTTCTCTTGTTTCCTCTCTTGTTTTGCTTGTCCACATGGATCCTCACTCTTTATTTGCAATAATGGTAGAGTTTCAAGAGGAACTAAATTATATGTGTACATTCAATTTGCCATACTAATCTAGATCCCAATATCTCTATTTCCTGACATGGAGATATGTCCATAGGGTGCTTAGAGAAAAAGAAAGTAGGTTATACTATATTTTTGGAAGTATGGTTCTAGTCTCAAAAAAAGGCAAAACACAAACTATTTCTCACCTTTTTGTTTATAGAAAAAGTTATAGAACACTAAGTATAAAATGACAACAATAGTTATGTTTGGGTGGTAGAATGACATTAGGTTTTTACTTTCCTCTTTAAGCTTTTATAAGTAGATTTTTATTCACAATGAATATACATTTCTTTTATACACAGATGTCAAGAAAACTATTAAATACTCAAAAATAAAATCAAAGATGGTCACCTGACCTTTCAATGTCATACTGAAAAACTGTTTAACTGACCCACCTAAGGAAATGTATAGAGAGTTATGCCTTCATTTCATAAACAGTTTACTATTGATTAAAGCCCAAACTTGGTGAAGTTACATGCTAAAATTTTATATTTTTTGTCCAGGAGAGATACAAATTATTTCTATCTGGTAGAAACTGTAACCCCAAGATTATGGTGGTATTCCATATAAGACAATAATCAATTTTAGTTCTAACCTGACAATCATAATCCAACATTCTTCCTTCAATTACTACCAAGTTCATGCTAATGTTCTATGTACTGGCTGTATTATTTGGTTGATTCTTTTATTAATAATTTCAATGCTTTAATGAATGTTTATATTTGTAAGAGAATTGTGTTTCTAACTTTTTGAAAATTTTACCTTGGCACAAATAAAATCCTAAAGCTATTTCCAATTTGGGGATAGGAAAAAATTCTAATGAATACCTCAGGTGCGACAGAGAAAACAAGTTCTACAATAGGCCTGGCCCCTGACTGCTGTTCTGCCTAGGTTCTTTGGCAGTGCTTCCATTGGACATGTCTGAGCTCTGATTGCTGCACATACCTTTGGACAGCCCGCAATACTGAGTGACGTGAGTTTAGTGCAGAAAATGGCCACTGCTTTCATAATCTCATCTGACAGCTGGGGACAATAAGACACATCCAAGTGTTCCAAGAGCTGTGCACTTTTACAAAATGCCTGCAAGAAATTCCAAGGTCAAAGGTTTTTTTTTTCATTACTTTTCCTTAGTCTTTCTTCAAATGCTACGTACATCTAAAACCATCTTATCCATTGCAGTTTATTTAGTTTACATTTCAGTCCCTGAAGTATTGGTGTTGCCTCCTTGTTGCCACAAACAAAACAAAACAACAAAACACTATATTCTAAATCTCTTCACAGCAAAAGATATTCACAGCAGTTTAACAGCTGAAATATTCAAATTTCTACTAATAATATTTAGTTTTTCTGAAATTATTGCTAATGAAATTTGACTTCTATGGTCATTAATTATTAGTTGTGTTGAGCCAAATGAGTGGAAGAAACATCGGGGTGAGATTAGATGGCAAACACTGTGGGGTTGCCAGTGGAAACTAATGGAAAGAGCATATCCTTTGAGTTTTAATTTCATTTCTACCATTTCTACCATTTATTGAGGGCTAGAATTTAGCTCAGTTGGTAGAATGCTGCTCTGCATACTCTGAGGCTCTGAGTTCAATCCCCAGCACCATAAAAATGGGAGAAAGACCTGGAAGCCCACTCCCAAAACAATTGTTGTTTTTGTAGTTAGGTGCCATTGAGTCAGATCTGGCTCATAGCAACTCTTATGGGATTTTCAATAGCTGATTGCCAGAAATGATTAGCCATCAAAAATCCTATGAATAGCAGAGAAACACTGACATAGTGCCAGGCATGGCACAATGTCGGGAAGTGTTTCATCCTGTTTTACATAGGATGGTTATGAGTCAGACCTAATTTGAAGGCACCTAACCACCACAACAACCATCATTTATTACCTGTAAAACCTAAGCAAGTCACTTACCCTTTTCTAAGCTTCAGTTTCTTTTTCCAACTAGGGAAAATAATGTCTATTTTCTATCATTATTTTGAAATGCCAAAATGTTCATCTGAAATTTGTAGGGCTCAAGAGAGACATGGAAATCAATAGACATTCTTCTCTTTATCTCAGTATTTCTTAATTTTCATTCCCTCTTTTCAGGGAAAAAAAACTGATAAAAAAGAAATCATGAGAAAATAACAGTAAAAAGTTTACAACTCAGCCATTATATATGTACAAAATGATCCATAAAAGTAAACCAAAAACTTGTAATTATTAGTAACTATAAAAATATGTTGCCTGCAGCTGTAGCCCTGTGGCATCCGATCCCGTCAGATCTCCGAAGCTAAGCAGGGCCAGGCCTGGTTAGTACCTGGATGGGAGACCGCCTGGGAACACCAGAAGCTGTAGGCTTGGGAGAAGGACCTGGCAACCCCCTCCCAAAAATCAATCTGCCATTGAAAACCCTATGAACAGCAGAGAAGCACTGACAATAGTGTTTCCCCTGTTGTACAGAGGGTCGCTATGAGTCGGATACTGACTCGCCGGCACCTAACAACAACAACATAAAAATATGTTAATAAATCAGAATGAGTAGAAACAGGAAACCATGACTAATTCAAGGTAACACTTAAAGGAAAAGTCCTTCATCCAAACTGTAAGAATCACAATTATCTACATACTGTCATTCCAGAGGCTTTGCCTCATTGTGAAGCAATTTATGTTCTTAGAGTACTAAATTAGTTGTTGTTGTGTTATTGTTAGGTGCCATCGAGTTGGAGTCCGACTCATAGTGACCATCATAGGGTTTTCAATGGCTATTTCAGGATTGCTTTGGGAGTGGATTGCCACATCTTTCTCCCATTTTTGTGGTGCTGGGGATTGAACCAGGGTCTTCAGAGAGTACAGAGCAGTACTCTCCCAATTGAGCTAAACCCCTACTAAATGAAAATTTACCATTAATTTTAGTTGTATTAGATTGTAGGAACCCTGGTGAGTTATTAGAAGTGAGCTAGTGCTTATTTGTAAAAAATACATGTCCAGAGGATCACATGTCATTTTCTGCACAGGACTGAAGGAAGAACCTGGCCTATTGCATCAGTTCATGGCCACCAGGCTGACTCCAGAGCCTTCTCTCCCACTGATTATGCGAATTTCCCCATTTTATCCTTCAGTAAGATTAGAGAGAAGGAGTTAGAAGTTTAGAGAAGAGGGGGAATTTCCAGGAGATGCAGGTTAGCACAGGTAAAACTAAGACTGTTGTATCACCCAGAGGGGCCAGAAACCTGGCTCTGCTACTGTGTGGGTTACTGAATCTCTCTAAGCCACAGGGTCGCATTGGATAAGTGATAATATCACCCATATCAAAGGGCAGTTTGTGTAGATTAAGAGTAGTTTGTACAGATTATATGAGATAACATATATACCTGATATAGCCCCTAGCACAAAATAGATTCTCTAGCTCTCTATAAAATTTTATTCTGCATACTATCTGAGAGGCAGTATTGCACATTGTAAGTACTCCATAAATTTTAACAAGTGCTTATTTTGGCAACATATATACTAAAATTATAACCACATAGACTATATTAGCTTGGTCTGTGGGCAAGAATGGCATGCAATTTTTTTTTTAGTTAGAAGGAAAAAGGTCAGGAGATCTTCATACAACATGGTAACTATAGTTGCCATGTTAATAACAATGTAGTATATACTTGAAAATTATTAAGGAGATTTTAAAAATTCTCACCACAAAAAAATGGTAAGTATATGAGATGATGGATGTTAATTAGCCTGATGTAGCTATTCCACAATAAATACATATATATCAAAACATCATGTTATATTCCATAAATATATACAATTTCTAATTGTCAATTAAAACTTTTAAAGCCAATCAAAAGAATAAAATTACCAGGTGTGGTGGCACATACCTGTAATCCCAGTGACTCGGGAAGCTGAGGCAAAAGGATCACAAGTTCAAGGCCAGAGGCAGCCTGCACAACTTAGTGACAGCCTGTCTCAAAATAAAAAATAAAAAAGGGAGTGGGGTGTAGCTCAGTGATGGAACTGAGGCCCTGGGTTCTCCAGTACTGCAGAAGAAGAAAGAACAAATTAAAATAAACATTAACTATTATTGGGATCTCTCTATGACAACAATAACAAAGACGAACACTTGTACTTACAGAAAAACCAAAAGATATTGCTTATTTAACCTTAAATCATCATCTTTTTCTGACCACAACTGCAAACAGTGATTACTCCTTCCTCTGATCTCATGCAGAATTTGTTTTTTCCAACTGATTCAACACTTACTTAACTCATTCCTATATTGTGACTAACTTTGGATGGAAATCTAGCAAAAAGTGAGGTCAAAAATTGGAAGGGGTATGGGATAGTGAGTTTCCTGTCACTGGAGATAAGCCAAGCATAGGGGGTGCATGTAGGGTGGCACAGAAAGGAATCTGCCTTCAATGGTCTTGAATCTCAGCTCAGAGATGCAATAACCTTTTCAATAAGAATGCAATAAGTCTCTTGTGGGCTGGGATTTAGCTCAGTTGGTAGAGTGCTGTGCTGCAGTCTCTGAGGTCCCGAGTTCAATTCCCAGCACCGCAAAAATGGGAGAAGGACCTGGCAATCCACTCCCAAGGCAATCCTGAAACAGTGAGCCATTGATAACCCAATGAGGGTCGCTATTAGTCAGATACTGACTTGATGGCACCTAACAACAACAACAACAACAAGTCTCTTGTGGTACTCTCTGGAACTCTGCTAGCTTTTCTACTCCTTCACACTCATCATATTTAGAACACAGCAGATTCTCAGTAAATACTAGGTGGTTGATGATCCTATGTAAGTGTCTTCCAGAAAATTAAGAAGTCTGTTTTGATAATACAATAATTCTTATATTGCAAGCAGTATGATAACATTGTTTTCTGCTTAGAGAACGGACAGAGTTCAAGGAAGCAGAGAAAATTTATAGCAAAAAAGAACATTTAAACTATAAGAATAAATTCATTAAAAGATGACCAGCCTTAAAGGAAGATTTATAGCTTTTAATGTATGAAAACCCTCATCAGTGATTTACTTTTTTTATTCTTAGCTGTATTAGATGAGTGATTTAGTCTGTTTACATTATTGCCAGCCTTTGGTATTATTACTATTTTTTAATTTTAGCTATTCTTGAAGGTTTTTTTTTCTATCTTCCCCCTTTCTTTCTACCATACTCATAAAGTTGTGCTATTTACAATGAGGTTGACCTCTCCCCCTTCATCCCTCCTTGTTAACCCTCCTCCTGTCTTCTCCAATCTTCACTTCCCTTTGCTAGATCCCTCCCTCAGTCTTTCCACTCCTTAAATTGTCCATTCTACACTAATGTATATATATAGATAAATATTCTCACAAAAAGACATGCAAGTAGAAAGGAGACCATTGGTGAGGGGAGGTGAGGGAATAGGGGAGGAGGGTCACAAGAGGGTAAGTTATGTGAATAATGTACAATGAAATCCATATATGGAAATGTCATAATGAAACCCATGTCATAATGAAACCCATTAAGTTGTACATTAAAATTTTCCAATAAAAAATTGCTGAATACAAAAAAAGAAAATCCTCATCAGTAGCATCTGCCAATGTCTTTGTACGTTTGAATTAGTTCTGCTTTATTCTTTTTGAAAAGTAGGATATTCTTTGAACACAAATTTCTCAGAAGTTTTAAAATTAAATAACTTATAAAAGTGATTATAAGCCAGGCACAGTGGTACACATCTGTAATCCCAGCAGTGCAGGAGGCCAAGGCAGGAGGATCACAAATTTGAGGCCAGAGACAGCCTGTTAATGAGACCCTGTCTCAAAGTATGTGCAAGGCCCTGAGTTCAACCCCCAAGTACCATACACACCAAAAAAAAAAAAAAAGAAAAAAAAAAGTGATTATAAGGTCTCTGATGCATTCATGGTAGCATTCTCATCCATGGAAAATCTGAAGCACAAAGATAAGTCCAAAGTTTATGCTAAATCAGTGGCAAATCTGAAAACTAAAGTCAGAATTTTTCCTCTCTTATAATTCATATTTTCCTTTGGAGATATGTAAGTCACAGTAAGTACTAAAGTCTGCAGGCATGTTTCAATATAATCACTCATGAAATCCCATTTTACCTCTACAGATAAAATTATCATGTGCACTTCTAGCTCCAGTGCTACAGAATCATTCATATATGAATGCCACCAGTTTTTTTCTTGGAAAATGCTACACTAAGCTTCTTCCAAGTCAGTCTTTTACAGTGAAAATGGAGAGAAAATGTAAAAATTTCTGTCTCCCTTCCAATGTATAAGCCTATTTTGCTGTAGGTTAACAATGTTAAAGAAGACTTCCAAGTCATCAAATTAAATCATTTCTCTGTGCCTTCTGAGCTGAGTCACAGCATGGGGGCTTCATGGCTATATTCCTAAACTGGGTATGTGAAGGAGACTGAGCTTCATTCATTTTTGTTGATCAGAACAATAGTGTACTTCTGTCAAAATCCCGATTTAAACCACTTCAACAGGTCACATCTCCCAGCCTTAAAAAAGCTCACTTCATGGTCCAAACTCATGACACTATATCTTGACTATTTGCCTCATTAGGTCCCAATTAGTTCTACTGCAAAGTTGTTTTTCCCTCCTTGTCTGATGATGATTCTGGAAAAATACTGTGCTCTCAAGAACCAATTTTGATAATGAAGACTATCTTTGGCTGCTTCAAAGGCTAAAAATACAATTTCCACAATTTTAAATTAAAAACTAATTATAAAACTCCAGTTTCTTGGGCTTCACGTACCTATGAGATGTAGAAGTACATTCCACTAAATGTCCTTGTTCTAACCAGGCATCAGGGCAGGTGAGGGTGGTCATGGCTTGGGTACCAAAATTAATTTCTACAGAGCCTGAGGCGTCCTAGTGAGAAGTTTCTCCTGCCCTCCCAACCTCCCTGCTGGGAAACCAGACTGAGCAATGCTTAGCTAAGGCCCAAGCTCCAAGTAGCATCCTGCTTTTCAAGATGAAAAGGACTCTGTGAAAGGGAAAATGGGCAAATCCAAGCCTCAAAGCAAGTTCTTTCAGACATATTTTCCTAATGAAATTTGTTTCAAAATTATATGGTGATTTGGGGCAGAAATTTTGGCTTCAAACCAGCTCAAATGTGGCTTACTCCACAAAGGCTTCACTAATTCATCCATGAGACAGAAATGTCTCTTCCAAATTCCCATTGCTGTTTTTTTTTTTTTTTTTCTGATCTTTCTCATTTTCTACTTGTATTATAGCTATTTATGTAACTCTCTTATCTTCTACAATGACTGTGGCTTTTTGAGGGCAGAATCTATGTGTAATTTATCTTTGTGGTGTTAGCACCTGGACTGCATACTCTTCAAGATGGGAGAGCATCCACAGGGAGTGAATGGAGAGTGCTTCTTAGCACAGGAGTGAGGAGAATGAGCTCCCGTAGAGGGCAGATGGCTCTCAAGTCCAGTCTCTCCTCTACTCTGTAACTGCCAGAGGCAGTATACAGGGTTAGTTAAGAGTAAGGCCTAGTGGCCTGCTGGCCTGAGTTTAAATCCTGCCACTAGAAGTTCCATGTCTCTGGATAAATTACCCTACCTCTCTAGGCCTTAATCTTCTCCTCTGCAACATGGGAATAACATGGCGCCTACTTTAAAGACTTGTTGGGGATATTAAGTGAATTAAGATGAATGAAACAGTTGAATAGTACCTAGTACATAGCACACAGTCAGAAAAGAGTAGCTAGTAGTAGTGTAGTAGCCTCTCTATGGCTCTGATTGCCAAACTTTTAAAATTGTAAACACCATAGTAAAAATATTTTGAGCTTGTAACTTTCAATAAATGTATACTAACATACTTTGTAAATTATATAGATGTACAACTACTTAAATATTATATGCCTGCAGCTTTACTACTGTGGTATCCAATCCCATCAGATTTCAGAAGATAAGCAGAGTCAGCTCTGGTTAGTACTTGGATGGGAGACTACCTGGGAACACCAGTGTAGGCTTGGGAAAAGGACCTGGCACCCACTCCCAAAAACCAATCAGACATTGAAAACTCTATTAATACTCTATGACAATAGTGTTTCACCTATTGTATATAGCATCGCTGTGAGTTGGACACCAAGTCCATGACACCTAACAACAGTATATTATATGGGGGCTGGGGTTTAGCTCAGTTGGTAGACTGCTGCTTTGTGCTCTCTGAGGCTTTGGATTCAATCCCTAGTACCATAAAAATGGGAGAAGGACCTGGAAACCCACTTCCAAAACAATCCCGAAACAATCAGCAATTGAAAACCCTATGAATAGCAGAGAAGCACTGACATAGTGCCAGACATGGCACAGTATTGGTGAATGTTTCATTCTGTTGTACATAGGGTCCCTATGAGTTGGAAATGACTCAATGGCATCTAACAGCAACATATATTATATACATATATAAATAAGTAGCCTGCAGCTGTAGCCCTGTTGGCATCTGATTCTGTCAGATCTCGGAAGCTAAGCAGGGTTGGGCCTGGTTAGTATTGGATGGAAGACCGCCTGGAAACACGTGCTGTAGGCTTGGGAGATGGACCCGGCAACCCACTCCCCAAAATCAATCTGCCATTGAAAACCCTATCAGAGGTTTTCAGCAGAGAAGCACTGACAATATGTTTTGCCTGTTGTACACAGGATTGCTATGAGTCGGATACTGACTCGACGGTACCTAACAACAACAACAACATAAATGAGTAAAACATATGAGATAAATATAAATCTAAATTGAGTCTTAGAAGTTCTAATATTTTCTTGTCACCACCAAATAGATTGTCTTATTCCTTTGCTGGGGTAAATGCTTTCTCTGGTGATATCTACTCAAAAGTACACCTTTTATGCCATTAAATCTTAGTGGCTACACAGATTCTGGGCATTTGATAAAAACAAAAGAATTCTTTTTAAAAATATGAAATGTGAAGGTGCCTAAAAACAAGGCAAACAGGGATGATGACTAAAGAACAAGCAGTAAAAGAAAATGCACCCTGGAAAAACTAAAAGGAAAGAAAATCAAGAAAAGACTAAAAAAAATTTATCTTTGAATTGTATTTGGTAATTAGTATTTGTTGAAAAAAATCCCTGAGCAATTTCAGGCTTTAGATTTTTATCTCCAAAGTAAAAATTAGTCCAGGCTGGACAAAGGACAGTCAGGTATTTTTCTTGTGGCCTGCGGCAAAACCACACTTTTCCCACTTCTCTAACATAAGTAAAAAACTAGGTTCTCAGTGGCCTAATAACCTGCTCCTTCCTCAGGACCCTCTGTGGGACAAGAAGGGAATGGGAATTACTCAAGGCATAATAATCAGGTTTCTATTTCCATAGCCAGTTGCCTCAGTTTTTGGCTTTTTTCTTTACTTTCCCAAGAAAATGGTAACCTTTACTCCAAGGACAAAGTCCTTCTGTGATCTCTCTCATTTAAGGATCTCTAAGAAATAATGAGTTCATGAACCATAAATACTGCTTTGACCTCCACCTCCCCCATACTGGGACACAGTAGAATAAGAGATGATTTAATAAAGAAAGGCTACCAGCCAGATAGAAAAGCACAGAGCCTCATGTCTGAAAGTATGCCTATCTGACCTTGAATGTACCATTTAACCTCGAGTTTCTTCATCTTCAAGATGAGAATAAAAATAATTGTACCTATCTCATAGGCTTATTAAAAGATGGAAAGAACATTTGTTCTCCAAAAGCCCTTGGCAGAAATGACACCCTACACAAAAACTGACTTTTTTTCTGTCAACAGTGGACACAGAGGGATCCTGGAACAATCATGTCTTCCACCTTAAGACCTGGGAACATCACCTTCAACAAGATGAGGTCTTTAGTGAACAAAATTAAACTGGATGGATAGAAAAAGTTATTAGAAATCATAACAACTCCTCTGAGTCATGCCGCAGACACTCAGTTCATGTCAGGCAAGGCACAATGAGCAAATCCCAGGTGTGTCATATAAGAAGTATCAAAAACAGATTGGCCACTTAGGTTTAAGAAACAAAAGAAGCATAAACTCATACTCTTAGTAGGAAAGTGGAATTCTGATGTTTATTTTCCATGTCTTTTTATTTTTGCCAGCAGACAATCTAACAGGCTTTGTTTAACTTTTGGCAAGTTTCATCTTACATAGTATAAATTCTTATTCCAGAGGTATCTTAAGGGGTGCGAGTGGCCTCCTAAGGCTTATCTGCCTTCTAGCACATTCTCATATAGTTTTTCTCTGTGAATGCTCAACATGAAAGGAACAGATGTGCAGTTCATTTAGCAAGGTCAGCAGAAATTCAGCCATCCGGAAGAGGTTCTCCCCAGTGGGAGTGGGCAAGAAACCAGGACTGTTGTGAGGTGTTCTCAGCTTCAGCTATTTCTTAGCTAAGAAGTCATGGTACCAATGATTCCAGAATCCCTTGGAACTTTAAATACTATGGGAAACTGACAAACTGTCAAATCCTACATCCTTTGAAGTCTGGTAAGTTTCAAACTCTGTTGAACTGCCTCTACAATTAGAAACACATTAGTGTCAAGAGCAACAGAAAATACTGACTTCATTTCTTTTGCTCACAGGCTTTGAAGAAAGAATAATGTCCCAGTATCTTGGTAGGAGTTTATCTGTGACTCCTACTTGATTCAGGTAGCTTGAGTCTCCTGGGCGCATGTTGTGCTATTATAAAGTTTGTTGTTGTTGTTGTTTTTGTTAGGTGCCATAGAGTCGGTATCCGACTCATAGCGACCCTCACAGGGTTTTCAATGGCTGTTTCAGGATTGCCTTGGGAGTGGATTGCCAGGCCATTCTCCCATTTTTGTGGTGCTGGGAATTGAACTCGGGACCTCAGAGACTGCAGCACAGTGCTCTACCAACTGAGCTAAATCCCAGTCCATTATAAAGTTTAGAAGACCATTTTTGGCATGGATAGCCTTGTGCATAGATTTCTGTAGTGAAGCTCTTCATTGTTCCAGGTTTTGTAGAGGTTGCTTTTTCCACAAGGCACCAGATGACTACTCTCTTAATTCTACCAGAAGATTTCTTTGCATCCATCTTCTATGACCTGTAGGCTCTAAGCCTGAGATCCTCTCAGATCTTCATCATAGACCTTTTAGTCAATTATTTCCCAGTGCTAAACTGGATTTTTAGATAACAATAAAGACTTTTCTAAGCAGCAGGGCCAAGAGATAAAGTGTCCAAATATCTCAGTGTTCTGCCTTCCCATTCAGGAGAGTTCAGAACTTTTGCTGTTCCAAAAGTTAATGCCATTTTGGAAAGGAATCTTCTGTTGCTGCACTTGAAACTCATGAACATAATTTTATCCCTGGAGGAGAGGTGGAGTTATTGAAATCTCATGTTTTGATAATTCTTGAATGACTTAATCTTGGAAACTAAACAGAAATCAATGTTGACATCTTTTTAAAAAAAGTATTGCTATGTGGAGTCAAAACATCTAATCTATCTTTGGCATTATAAGTCTGTATGTGTCAAAGGCTACTGAAATCAATTTTCACTGAGCACTAGGAAGTGGAATCTAACAAGTGATAAAAATGATTGATGAGAATCTTGCATAAACAGCATTTTATAGCTAGCTACACAGTTTAGTGACTCAAAAATCAGTATTTAAGATCAGAAAAGAGTCATGGAGGAATGATCCAGTTTTTGCTGTTAGGACCCATGAACTCAATCCCTCTTATACTCCAAAGAGAAATGTCCAGGACAAGCTGACCATACACTATTCTGAGAAGAGTTAAACTCAGATAGGACTATTACTGAATGAGGAGGCTATTTCAGATCTTTCTGACATGAGTAGCTATGTAGATGCTCCACACTAAGAGTTTCAGTTCTCCAGCATAGGTAGCTCAGGGAATAGAGCTGAGAACTCAGAAGCCCCAGCACCCAGTAAGACTTGGCCTGGAGCAGACTCAGATCTATAGAACCACTTGACTTACTAACATTCTTGGTCAGGCTGAAAGCCAAATGGACAGAAATGGGTCTTGCTCTGTTTCATGATTTATCCCACACAGCTACTCTTCTGATCCCTTATTCCTTGATCCCTCCTGTCTACCTCCATCTCTATTTGTAAATCAAGACAAATCTGCTACTAAAGGTCAAGTAAAATGGAAATCAAAAGTTAATAATTTAAGAGAATGAATAATGAGGTTAAAATGTACTGAAGATTAAAGGAGAGAATATGTTGTTTCAACTTCCAAGCAGGTAGGAAAAGACTCTGTTAGTCAAGTGGCACATCACTGTGGCAGAGAAACCAACTGAGGCAAATTTATGAGGGAATAGATATTTATTGTGGGCTCACAGTTGAGAGGACCAGTCCATACTGGCAGTGAGCAGGCATGGTGACAGTAGGGTCTGTGTTAGAGGACCTCACGGCAAGGCAGATCAGGAGCAGAGAGAGAGCTTACCAGAACCAGGAGTCTAGGTAAAAATCTTCAAAGACTTGGCCCCAGTGACTCATTTCTGTCAAGCTAGAGCCCACTTCCAAACATTCCATAGAGTCCACAAACAGGGCTCTCAGCTGGGGATCAAACATTAAAGCACATGACCTTTAGGGGATATTTCATATTCAAACCATGACAGTCTCAGAAAAGAAGGGGTCCTAAGAGGACAATGAGGGAAGTGGAGGTTCTAGCACCTCTACTGCTGCTGATATTCCATGAACAGAAGTTGGCAGGTGCCCCACATCGTCATCAGAAAACACGATATTGCTCTAGGCTCATCTTTAAAATTCAACAATGGTGACATTTTCAAGATACCAATAAACAACCTTGTGAAGAATATAAGGTATGGGCCAGGTACAAAAGCTACAAGAGAGCATATGAAGCCACACTATCACCACATGCCTCTTGTGTAGGTCTAAATACTATCCCATTTCTGGCCTCAAAATTAAAAAAAAAACAGATCTGCATCCCTATTAAAGATACCTTCATTAAAATTAACAAAAGCTAAGAGGTGTCCACATTTGGATTTGGAGTACAGTCACAATTAATTTAATTCGGAATGTTTTCTTTCCTCTTCAGACCATAAAATCCAGAGAGAGAAAATAAATCTGCACAGGACCCATCCATTCTTCATTACTAAGAGACAAAGCACACTATGATCTTCAAATTATTTGTAAATAGAGTAAAACAAGAAATCCCAACAGAGATTCCTTAGCTTGCCTGCATCTGCCTTAACCCAACAGACAGTATGGAAGAGGGGAAGCTTTAGATTTTGCCATAAGAATCTAACAGAGGTAAATTGAGCTTCAGAGAAAAAGACAAAGTCACTTTATATACAGGAAATACTTTTTTTTTCTAATATACTCACTCTACTCTCAATACTTCTAGAACACTTCACTTCTGACATCAGATGTGTGGCTTTTTCCCCACATGAACCAATTCTCTGACATAGCTGCTTGGCCCCTAATATAGCTTAATTCTGATACTGACTGGAGTTTGTGTAGATCCCACAGATTAAGAGCTCAATCCCACCATACTTCCCCCCAACTCAGAAGCTAACTGCAAGTCCCAGGTTGTCATCTACACTTCTGATGGATCAGCTATAAATCAGAGTTTCCACAACCACCTCCTTGGGTTCAACAATTTGCTAGGACAGGTCAAAGAACTCAAGGAAACATTTTTACCTGTTTATTATATAATGAACAATGTGATAAAGAATAACAATCAGCAGATGGATGAAGCAGTACAAAAGGCAAGGTCTGGAATGTCCCAAGTGCAGGAGTCATTTTGCCCCCATATAATTGGGGTGTACCACAGTCCTGTCACATGAATATGTTCACTAATCTGGAAGTGCTCCAAAACCTGTGTTATGGTTTAAATCTAAACTGTCCTCCAAAGGTCATGTGTTTGAACATTTGGTCCCCAGCTAGTGGCACTCTCCTGGAAGGTTATAGTGCTTTGGGAGAAGGGCTCTAGCTTGGCAGAAATGAGTTGCTATGGTGGAGACTTTAGAGGTTTTTACCCACACCCCTGGTTCCTGTAAGCCTCTCTTCTCTCTGCTTCTGATCTGCCACTTGGTGAAGTCATCTGCCACAGACCCTGCTGTCTAGCACTGCCATACCTGCCCTGATGCCATTATGGAATGATTCTCTAACCATAAGCTCCCAATAAATATCTCCTCCCATATATTTGATTTAGTTAATTTTCCTGTCACAGTGATATACCAGCTGACTAATATACCCTATAGTTCAGGGATTGTTAGAGAGCTTCATCACATAGGTATGATCCTTTCCAGGAGCAGAGGAGGTAGATTGAATGTTGCAAACTTCTTATGGCTTGGTCTTTCTGATGACCAGCCCCCAACCAGGAACCCACAAAGAGTCACCTCATTGGAGCGAAAGATGCTCCCATTACCCAGGAAATTCCAAGGAATTAGTAGTTGTGTATCTAGAATCAGAGTCAAAAACCAAATATTAGAACAAAAGACACAGCTAGCACCTCTATGACTCAGGAAAGTACAAACGTTTTAGGTGCTCTGTACCAGAAACTGGAGACAAAGAACAAAATTTACATATTTCTTATCATAAAGCACCCACTCACAGGAACAAAAAGTGAAACAATGAATATAAAAACACAATAGAGGATTTGGTTGTTCATAACTTTTGTTTGGCTATGGGAAAGGCTTGAAAATGAAGGTACTCAAACTCAGGCAGCTAAGTCAGATTCATAGACATCATTTTTCACCACATCATTACCCTCATCCCCCACCTAAACACCCAACAATTCCATCAACTTTGCTATTTAAACGTTCTCTCTGAGAATCCACTCCCTTCTCTCCAGCCTCACTTGTTATACTCCTTGTTTAGGTTGTGTCTTGTCACCACTGAATGACAACAAAAACCTCTTTATCACAGATTCCTACTTTCACTGTTGATAGCTCTCTTTGCTCCCCTCTGCCCTTCTAACTTCCATGTTCCTTATTATAGTGATTTTTCTCACATACAAATGGTGCCAGGCATTCCCATGCTGGATTAGGTATCTCAACTGAATCCTCCCATAGCTTCCTGCATGCTTTTCATCACAACAGCTTAAAGCATCACTTTTGAATTAGACGTTTTATATCTTGGCTCATGTGCTCATGATTTAGGGCAAGATTTTCAACCTCTTTGAACCTCCAGTCTGTAAAATAGAACTGAAAGTATTATCTACCTGATATGGTAGGTCATTAATACATGGGAAATATGAGATGTGAACAAAAAATATGGTGAATGTTCAATTTTTTAAAAAAAGTTATTATAGTAAAAAACATATTGCCATTAATCCTCCTCAAAAAAATACTCTCCTTGGCTTCAAACACATGTATCCCATTGTTCCTGCAGCTTTCTGAAGCAGCTCTAGAAGTCCTCTTTTATGAATATCTTTAATTTCATCCTCCATCTTGACAATGCTCTATGTCACACATTGCTTCTGAATGGAAATTTCTGCCAAATAAAATCACTATGGTGTATTTTCATCCAATTTACTCCCTGGATCTGGCACAATGCAACTTCTGGCACTTCTTCAAAGTCAAATGACCATAAAAGGCAAATGTTTTGAGTTGATTCAGGACATGAAGGCAGCTGTGACTAAAGATACAACTAAAGATACAAAAGAGGACTTCCAGAACTGCTTCAGAAAGTGGCAAGAATGATGGGATTAAGTGCATTTGGAGCCAGGGGAAGTATTTTGAGGGAGGATATTAATAGCAATGTGTCTTTCACTGTAATAAATGTTTAAAATTTAAATATTCACCATCTTTTTCATCACACCCTATACTTATAATACCTGGAATATTGTAGATGCTAAAGTAATGTTAGCAAATAATCACCACATAACATTGGATTTTTCTGTTTATAAATCTGCCTAACCCATTAGGCCTAGCTTCATCATTAAAAATTTTTTACAATAATTTCTGTTTTCAAGAAATAAACCAATGAGTATCTTCTACTCAGAAAGTCCAATCTAAAATGTTTTCAAGGGCTGAGGGTATAGGTCAATGGTAGAGCATAGCTTAGCATAAATTAGATCCTCAGTTCAATCTCCAGCACCCCCCAAAAAAATTCAGTTCAATAACTGAGCAAAATGTCCCATTTTCACAAAATTAATTATTCTGAAGTAAGATAGTTTGAGCATGGTCTTACATGAAGCTATGAGGTAGCCTAATAAATCATTTAACTCTTTTCTAACTCAGCAATTCCAAACAAGACCCTGGTGTTGTATTAAGGAAGCTTAAGAATCTTTTGGAATGGACATGATCAAAGTACCTGAACTTTGGGCAGCCACAGTCCCCACCTATGGAGCACAGCCCACCAGGCTGCACTGTGGAGAGCACGAAGGGCACGCACTTCTACAGCCATGGGTATAGTGCTCTTCAGCAGTGGCTGCCCACCTGCCCAGCTCACCTATATCTCTCTGCTCTCAGCTCCTGTGGCCTTCCCTCCTGTGACTTCATTTCTGAGCGCCCAAGATTTGATTCATAGGCCTTCTCGCATTTGTCATCCTTTTTGAATGCCACAGATTCAGCCAGCATCCATGGATCCATAAGGAATGTTCCAGACGTCCACTTTCCAGTCTGTCATGTAAAAAGCTTGGAATTTATCACTCCCATCCTCAAAACAAGAATAAAGCTTAACAAACTCAAAAATCAACAACTCTTCTTATACCTTTCACATAACTGAGGTCACAGGACAAATTATTGTCCTGATAATTTCAGAGACAGGTGAAGACAGAGAATCAGGGCTTATTAGAAGAAGAATCCCAAGCTGAAGCCAAAATCAGTAGGAACACTTATAGGGTAAATGACTAACTGCTGGAGACTGAGAATGGACTAGCTGGAGATAAAAACTCACAGGCCTCAGGCTTAAGGGGGCCTCATATTTTCAGGAGTTTTACTTCTAACAGGCCCTCCAAGTTCTCAAGGCAAAGATCAAAGGAAAATCATGAAAAACCACACTTCTGGCCAAAGAAGGGGAAGAGTAATATGTGTTCTCATTAACAACGTCTGTCCTCAAGGGTAGCCAACCAACCAGAAGAAAAGGAATACTGAATGCCAGCCACCTTCACCCTTTCCTGTGGAGGAAGGGAAACACTCAATTCTAGCCCTCACTGACCTTCCTGTTTTACCTAAGTGTGGGGTGAAAAGCAGTTGTAAATATCAGAGACTTGTGGCACAGGCCAACTAACAGACTGAGAATTAATCATAGGAATATAAAATAAGTTCGCTCCCCTAAAACCTTGCCAAAACACAAATAGGGCTCCTTAACAAAAAGATTAGAAATCATATAAAATACAGTCTCTGACCACAATGGAGTAAAACTAGAACTCAGTAATACAAAGATGGCTGAGAAAATTCCAAATACTTAGAGAACACATTTCTAAATAACACATAGGTCAAAGAAATCTCCCAGAGATTTAAAAAAATATTTTGAACTAAATGAAAATGAATACAGCTTATCAAAATTTGTGGTATACACTGAAAGCACTGCTTAGAGGGAAATTTATAGCATTGAAGATATATAACAGAAAAAAAGAAAGATCTAAAATCAATAATTGAAGTCTCTACCTTAGGAAACTAGAAAAAAAGAGGAAAGTAAATCAAAAGTAAGAGGGAAAAAAAGAAATAATAAGAATTAGAGTAGAAAGCAAAGAAAGCTAAAACAGGAATGTAAATGAGAAATCAACTAACCCAAAAGCTGGTTCTTTCAAATGGCCAATAGAATTAATTAAAAATTCTAGTGAGGCTAAGAGAAGAGACAAGAAGAGAAAAGAGAGGGAAGACACGGAGAACTAATATCAGAAATGTAAGCAAGGCCATCACCACTGATTCTATGGACATTAAAGGGTTAATTAATGAATATTATGAATATTATGCTCACAAATTTGATAACTGAGATGACATGGACCTATTCTTTGAAAGATGAAATCTACCAAGACTCACGTAAAAATAAATAATAAGACTAGGCCTATATCTGTTAAATAAATTGAATCAACGATTAATAAACTTCTAATACAGAAAGCTTTAGGCACAAATGGTTTCACTGATGAAATCTACCCAATATTTAAGAGAGAAATTATATCAATTGTTTTCAATCTGTTCCAGAAAATAGAAACAGGGAGAAAACTTCCTAACACACTCTATGAGGCTGGCATTACCCTGCCATCCAAACCACACATCCAAGAAAGGAAAATTACCGTAAGAGACCACTATCTCTCATGAATATAGATGTAAAATTCTCAACAGAATACCAGTGAATCTAATCCAACTATGTTTAAACAGAATCATGTACCACAAGTGGGTTTATTCTAGGTATGCAGGGCTGATTCAAAATTCAAAAATCAATATAATCCATCATATCAACTGGCTAAAGAACAAAAATCATATGATCATATCAACAGATGAAGAAAAAGCATTTGACAAAATCCAATACCCATTCATGATAAAAAATAAATAAATGAAAATTCTCAGCAAAGTAGGAATAGAGAAGAAACTTCCTTAATTTGATAAGAAACATCCATTAAAAACCTACAGCTACTTGACAGCACCAAACAATAACAATAACCACAGTCTTAATGCTGAGAAACTAGATGCTTTTTCTCTAAGATGGGTAAAAGGGCATTGATGTCTTCCTTTACTATTCCTATTTGACATAATATTGGTAATCCCAACCAATAAAATAAAACAACAAAAAATAAAAGGTATATACAAGTAGATTGGGAAGGAAGAAATAAAATTGTCTTTGCAGATGAAATGATCATTTATGTTGAAAATTCAGAAGAATCATCAACAACAAAACCTTCTAGAACATAAGTAATTATACCTTATTGCAGGATGCAAGATGGAAATACAAAAGGAATATTCTATGCCCATTTTGGCCCTGTATACCCTCTTTCTCCAAGATTCAATCAGTCCTACCACACATGAATGGAAGGTGAGAAGGCTCAGTCAGGCTGCATTCATGGCATACTAACACAGTGCATATGGGGATTAAGATTGTGCTAGAGGCCAAACAAAGACAAAAAATACTTCTTTCTAGGCCTCAGAGACATATATAAGTTGCCATAAGCAATGAATGTTAACTAAGTGTCAAAATGGATATATCCATGTGCTAGACAATCTATTAAATTAATGGGGATATTTTTAAAATGTTTAGAATTATAAAAAAGAATATATTTTCTTTTTATCTGGTTTATTATCTAGAATAATAGAAATTAACATTTATGTGATGTTATAAATTTTTAAATGCTATTACATAAACTTAGTCACTTATAATTTAGGTGTCTGAAATGTTAATTACTTCAAAGGAGTAAAAGTGAGTAAATTATTTCTTTAATAATTTTAGTATCTTCTTATCATTAGGAGTAATTTGGCTGTTGAGATTATCTGTGTTCAACCAAGTGCAAATAAATTCCCAAACTATTATGCTGACAATGTTTGTTTTTAAAATTTTCTAATATATGTTGGCTTCTTTGCTACTAAATAATAGCAATAATTGTTGTTGTTGTTGTTAGGTGCCATCAAGTCTGTATCTGACTCATAGCGACCTTCATAGGGTTTTCAATGGCTGACTGTTTTGGGATTGCCTTGGGAGTGGATTGCCAGGCCCTTCTCCCATTTTTGTGGTGCTAGGAATCGAACTCGGGACCTCAGAGACTGCAGCGCAGCACTCTACCAACTGAGCTAAATCCCAGCCCGACAGCAATAATAATGGGTAGTATTACTTGCACACTTACTTTGTGTCATGAAATATGCTAAGTATTTAGATGTTTTATATCATTTAATACTCACAACATGAAGACTATTTTAATATTACACTCATTTTTACAAGTGAGAAATCTAAGGTCCAGAGAAAGAAAGTAAGTTACTCAAAGTCACATAACCAGACAGCCAAAACTGAAAATTCTATCTGACTCTAGAGTAGATATTTCCAAACTACAGTTTGTGTGGCAAATCAGGTCTGCTGTGTAACTGTATATGGCCTGCAGGCTAAGATGGTTTTAATATTTTTAAATGTTTGAAAAAATAAAAATAATATTTCATTATATGATATTCAAATTTCAGTGTCCACAAATAAAATTTTATTGGAACACAGTGTCTCTCATTTGTTTATATATTGTTTATGGCTGGTTCCATAGTATAATGGCAATTCTGAGTGGTAGTTACAGAGATTATATGGCCTGCAAAGTCCATACTAATAGGCCCATCAAAGAAAAACTTCATAGAAAGGTTACCAAAAAAAAAAAAAAATAGACTCCTACTCTAGAATACTAGTTTCTGTTGGCTGCGTGATGGTAGTCTCTACAGGAGTGATGGATTTTTGTATAGATAAATGAATTATTTAAAACCATGTGGGCATGTGTCTACAGCCATACTACCCTGGCATTTGATCCCATCTGATCTCAGAAGCTAAGTAGAGTTGGGCCTAGTTAGTCCTTGGATGGGAGACCACCTGGGAATACTGGGTACTGTAGGCTTGGGAGAAGGACCCAGCAGCCCAATCCCAAAATAATCAGCCATTGCAAACCCTATGAATAGCAGAGAAGCACTGTTATAGTGCCAGGCATGGCACACTATTGGGGAATGTTTTGTTCTGCCATACATAGGTTTGCTATGAGTCAGACCTGACTCGACAGCACCTAACAGCAACAACAATGTGGGCAGGGAGGAGACAGAATCAGTGTAAATTAGGACTTCTGACAGTGGAGCCCATATTCCCTATACTGTATCATTACCTTAGTTATAAGAGAGCTTAGGAAAAGAGTCTTGTCATTTAAGTAGATGATTTTTAAAATTACAGTATAAACAAAAATATAATTTATTAACAAACTGTTGTTGTTTGGTGCCATTGAGTCAGGTCCAACTCAGAGTGACCCTCATAGGGTTTTCAACGGTTTATTGTTTCAGGAATGGATTGCTATGTCCTTCTCCTGTTTTTGTGATGCTGGGGATCAAACATTCTATGAACATTTGCTTTTAATACTATCATTTGTTGGTTTTATCCTAGAAATACATTTATATATATATAACCTAGAAATATATATGTGTTTATATATGTGTATGAATATATTTCTATATATGTATAAAAGATCATAATCTTATAGTATCTCTATACACAATTTGAAGATGAAGATACATACATCCATTGACATATGTATCAAGTGTATCTAATGTAATATATAAGGTATTGAAAACCCTATGAACAGCAGAGAAGTACTGACAATAGTGTTTTGCCTGTTGTATGTAGGGTTGCTATGAGCCCGATACCAACTCTGTAGCTCCTAACAACAACAATATATATACTTAACTTATACACTCAACCACACCTAACAGTAACAATAATGCCTTTTAATCAACTACTTGAACCTAATACCAAAATAATCAGAAAGCTTGTTCTAGTTCCAAGATTTTCACCTGAAGATAATCTGCATATGTATTCATATGTATATATTGTACATTACAGTATTTATAGTATACATTATTCTTACAGAGAGAGTGGGAAACACAAACTAGATTGTTGGTGGTGTTAGGTGGTGTTGAGTTGGTTCCAATTCATAGTGACCCTATGTACAACAACAGAATGAAACACTACCTGACACTGTGCCATACCTGGCACTATAGCCAGTGCTTCTCTGCTATTCATAGGGTTTGCAATGGCTGATTGTTTTGGGAGTGGGCTTCTGGGTCCTTCTCCCAAGCCCACAGCACTTAGTATTTCCAGGCAGTCTCCTATCTGAGTACTAAACAAGTCCGAACCTGCTTTGCTTCTGAGAACAGATAGGCTTGGACACCAGGGTGGTATGGCTCTAGACACAAAATAGAATAATAGAGTATAAAAATAACAAGAATAAATAATTGGATTTATTCCACTCGTTCTATCAAAACAACTTAAGACAGAACTTCCAATTCATCTGTATCATAAGTCTCCCATTTAAACCAATTCCTTTGCCAAACGTGACATTTCATTGTTAAATTAAATTCACAAAATGCTCAGGAGAGTTTCTTAAGAAATGCTCAACTGCAGCTACATCAAACATCTTTTCCAAGCTGCCTTTCAAGAATACGAAATCATTTTATTTCAACATAATCACTGAACATCTAATCTTCTCAGAAAAGAAAAAATAAAGCTGGAGAAAGTAATTAAAGCCAGATCCTAAAAGTTAATACTTCTGAGTCGCCAAACACATAATGCACATGTGCTGTGACTTCCACTAAAACACTAAAATGAGGTAATCTTTAATTCTTATTATGTTTATGTCTCTTGCAAAACCTAGCTAGGGTTAAAAAAAACTCATCATTTTGTAATGCATTAAATATATTGGAAGTTTTCAATGTCTTGTGCTAAAAGGAGAATCTCTCCTATACATATCTTTTATGTGTGAGAATTCCTGATAAATTGTGGGCAATCTAAACATCTCAGTTTAATCATCTTATTTTACTCCCTCTCCCTCTCTTTTGTAAATCCAAACAAAGAATTTTGAAGTTGGTTCATAGGTCACTTTCTCCTCCTTTTTGTGTGTCCTCTTTTAGGACTTAATTGGGCTTGAGGAGGCAAGGAGGAAAAAAAGATTACCACATTCCCAGAATTGTGAGCCTTGGAAAGAGGTAACCCTGGCTAAAAGCGCTCTCTCTCTCTCTCTCTCTCTCTCTCTCTCTCTGTCTGTCTCTCTGTCTGTCTCTGTCTCTCTTTCTCTCTCTCTCTCTCTCTCTCTCTCTCTCTCTCACACACACACACACACACACACACACACACACACACACAATTAAGTATTCTGGTATTCCCATTATATGCAATGCCATGGACAGCCAAAAGAACCAACAGAACCATCCTAGAAGAAGTGCAATCAGAGTGCTCCTTGGAAGAAAGGATGGCTAGAATGAATCTTGTGTATTTTGGACATGTTGTCAGGAAGGATCAATCTCTGAAGAAGAACATCACATTTGGGAGAGTGGTGGGTCAGGAAAAAAAAAGGAAGACCTTCAACTAGATGGATTGACATAATGACTGCAAAAATGAGCTCAAGCATAAAAAAGATGATGTGCATGGTACAGTGTTAGTTGTGTTTTGCTTTGTTGTATATAGCATTACTATGAGTCAGACCCAACTTGATGGCACCTAACAACAACAGCAACAAACACACACA
>VMDO01010452.1:0-71644 GCA_007922755.1 Pedetes capensis | reverse complement strand
TAGGACCCTTGGGGTAGTCGGTGGTCTGTTTATATACACTCTGGGTGGGGGTGCGGAATAGGGCATAACTAATCAGAGAGCGCCCGCAGCCGTAGCCCTGTGGCATCTGATCCGGGCAGATCTGGGAAGCTAAGCAGGGTCGGGCCTGGTTAATACCTGGATGGGAGACCGCCTGGGAACACCAGAAGCTGTAGGCTTGAGAGAAGGACCTGGCAACACCCTCCCAAAAGTCAATCTGCCATTGAAAACCCTATGAACAGCAGAGAAGCACTGACAATAGTGTTTCCCCTGTTGTACAGAGGGTCACTATGAGTCGGATACCGACTCACTGGCACCTAACAACAACAACAACAATCAGAGAGCAGCTTGTACCAGGAGGAGCAGTTTTCCGTGTGAAGGCTTGGAAAAGTGCAATTATGATTGGTGGGTTAGGTGCAGGCTGGACCAATCACTGGGCTTCCCTTCTTAACCAATTGGGTGGCCAGTCAGATTGAAGGAGGCTATGCCAGAGCTGGGCTGTTTGGGGGCCATCTTGGATCACTCAACGAGAGGGGTAGGAGTAAAGTAGGTGAAGGGTGAAAAAGTAGGTGAAAGGTGAACTGGGACTTGGGTAGCCCTATTGGCTCTTAGTGAGTCAAATAGGTCCCAGTCCAGGTTCCTGGGTTAAGGGTGACCGGAGGTGGGAGGGGCAGGAACAGGACAGGATCTGGGGAGGACTCAGACCTCGGCTGAGTAAGCCTCAGCCCTGGCACCCTCCTGGTCCACCCCCAGGGGTGACCAGATAATTCCCTATAGCATCTGGCATCTGAGCCCTCCCTGAGCCAGAAGTAGGGAGACCTTTCCCATGGCTGATGATTCCCATAACCGAAGCTCTGGCTGTGCTGCCACTAGGGCTGCTTGTTCAGTCTCTGCCTCTGAAGGTGTCATAGCAACTCTACCAGGTACTGGGCTGCGCAGGGAACTGGGCCTCAGGGAACCCTCCCGGGGGCCAAGGCCATGGGAAGCGCTCGGGCCTGGATGCAAGGACACTGACTTGGTCTTGCTTTGCTGAGCATCTGCTCAGTGCTGGGATGTTGGGGTGGAAGGAGTGGTCGCTGGCCCCAGAAAACAAAGGAGAGTAGAGTTAGAGAACAATGAAATGGAAACTTCTAGGGCTCACTGTCTCTTATCCCAGGGCTTTGGGCCTCTTTCCTCTTCTTTTCCTTTCCTTTCTTTTCTTTTTTTCTTTTCTCCTCTTTCCTCTTCTCTTCTCTTCTTTTCTCTTTTCTCTTCTCTTCTCTTTTTTACAGTACTGGGGGGTTGAGCCTGCAGCCATAGCACTGTGGCAACTGATCCTGTCAGATCTTGGGAGCTAAACAGGGTTGGGCCTGGTTAGTATCTGGATGGGAGACCGCCTAGGAACACAGATACTGTAGGCTTGGGAGAAGGACCTAGCAACCCCTTCCCAAAAATCAATCTGCCATTGAAAACCCTATGAATAGCAGAGAAGCACTGGTAATAGTGTTTCTCCTGTTGTACATAGGGTCCTTATGAGTTGATTACCGACTCAATGGCACCTAACAACAACAACAAAGGGGGCTGAACCCAGGGCCTCGTGCATCTAGGCAAGTGCTCCACCACTAAGTTGCACCTCCAGCCCCTTTTTAATTTTTATCCTGAGACAAGATCTTGCTAAGGGCTAAGTTGTACAGGTTGCTTCTGGCCTCAAACCTGTGATTCTCCTGCCTCTGCCTCCTGACTTGCTGGAATTACAGGCGTGTGCCACGGCTGGACCTGTTTTCAATGAGACTTGCACAGCCCTCATCTTCCAGCTTATACCCATGTTCCCTTAGATGCGGAAGAAGCTGGTTTTCATGAGCACTTACTATGTGTCAAGTGTTCTGTGTGACCTGCTACATTCCTGCCTCGCCCCTGCCAGTGAACAGACATCGCTCCTGCTCACAGATGACACTGGGGCTCAGCCATGGGAAGTGGCTGGCCTCCCGGCCAGGGGTGTGTGGGTGAGGGCAGCCCTGGCAGCTGGATACCCATGTTCTTCTCACAGCCCCAGCCTGCTTCCTCTGGTTCCACACGGACTGGCGTCTGCACTGCCCTGAGCTCAGAAGAGCCAGAGGGGCCGCATCTCTGAAGACTATGGTGCCAGGAGAAGGCCATCCTCGGACAGGGGGCAGAGGGACAAGGCGTCCTCCTTCTTGTGCACTTACGCACCCTGGCCACCTCCACAGCACCCCCAGGCACAGCGGGACTCCCACTCTCCTGCACACAGTGATGTCCCCGTGCACACTTGGGCTGTCCTTGGACTGCAGAATCATCTCTGTGAAGGGAGAGGACAGTGCAAGGGCTGCCTGTGAGGATGATGAAGAATCCTTCTGAACAAGTGTGACAGCTCACTCTCCGTTGTCCCCGCCTCCCCCCCACCCCTACACACACACACACACACACACACACTTATATACAGTGAGGCTGACAGCTATTTCCTCCCTCCGCGCACTCCCTCCGGCTGCCTGCGGGTCCTCGGGTCAGGCTGCTGCCGGGAGCTGCCAGCCTCCAGGGCCTGATCCTGTGCTCCCACTGCACCCAGGTAAGGAGATGGTGGCCCAGGGGCTGGGCAGCCTTAGGGTCTTCTCTGGACCTGCTGCAGAAGGTGTAGTTTTACCCAACAGTTTTACCAGCTAGGATGGCACAGGGGTGAGTTTCCCAGCCTGGCAGGGACTTGGTGCTCAGAGGACGGGAGGACTGAGTTTCCTAGGTGCCAGGCACAGTGGCAAGCCATCCACCTGTCACTCAACAGTCACAGAAGTCTGGGGGGGGGATTACACTGGCAGACTTAGGGAAACGGACCAGGTTCACCCCGCCAGGAAGCCGGGGAGCTGGGATTCAAACCCTGGGCTCCGACTCCCAAAGCCTGTGTTCTCTGCGCCCTGCCCCACTGCCTGAGCAGGACCTTTGCCCGGGGCTCCCCAAGATCCAGGGGGCCGAGCTGTCTCCATGCAGCCAGAGGGACCAGTCTGGATGGCTCAATGGGTGCAGGATTGTGCTGAGTGTCCCCTAGGACTCAGACAGGCTGCAGCTCCCTGCAGAGGACATCTGAAGGCAGGGAGGGGATGGAACCCATCTGTCTGTGGAGAGTGGGGTCCCAGTGCCACCGTGCAGCTGTCAACACCCGGCCAGCTGCTGTGCTTCTCTGAACCTCAGTTTCCTTTTCTGAAAAGCAGCGCTTCCTAGGGTGATCGTGGGTGCAATTTGCAAAGGCTAAAGCTCAGGAAGTGGGGGCAGGAAGCAGAAGAGTTCTCAGGGAGCCCAGGCCCACCTGAGCACTGCTGTCTACCTGCAGACCCCCAGCTCCAAAAGACTCCTGCGCTGGGGAAATTCCAGCCCGGTGTCCCAGGTCTGGACTCTAAGAAGGATGGTATTCCCTGGAAGGCAGTGGACTTCCCATCCTGGCCAACAGGATGGGAAAGAGGTCTGAAGACCATTGTTCCTGCCGTCCTCCTCTCCTTCCTCCCCCATCACCTCTTGCTTAGAGCTGGGGTTCTGGAGGGAGCTCAAGCCAAGGATGGACCAGCTGCTCCTCCCTGTGGCTGTATCCTTGGGTGGCTTGGCCAGCTCCTTAAACACTAGAGCCTCAGTTTCCTCATCTGTAGAATGGAATGGCGAGAGTCCTAGCACTTTTCTTCCAGAGCCCTGAGAGAGAGAGAGCATCCACACGGAGGACCTTTATGATCCCTGGCGTGTTGTGGGTGCCCTGCTATCTGTCCCCTCCCTCCTGCAGGAAGCCTCCACCCCAGTTTCACCAGCCCTTACTGATCCCCGCCAGCTTCATCTGGGGCTCTTGATGAGGCTGTGAGCATGCCTGGCTCCTTGTCTGCCACAGCCTGGCTTCTCCGGCGCCACCTGAGAAGTTGAGCGATTTTCTGTTGATTGCATGTGTGAGTGAACAGCGATGGGGTTTCCAGGTTAGGTAGGACTGTGGCAGCTGCCTCTGGGAAGGGAGATCCTTTGACTCCACGAGGGCCCCCACGTCCCCAATCTGGTAGTTCCTCCTGCCCAGCTCTCCCCCAACTCTTATCTTATTTCCTCTCCTCCTATCAGAGGAGGGGCCGGCTCCCTAGTTCGTGGTCAACACACCCAACCAGCCACCTCTGTGGGACCTAGAGCTGCTCAGATCTGTAGAGGCAAGGCCTGGGGTACTGTGGGTGGGAAGGGGTGGTATAGGCTTCTCCTCCCATCCCCTTTCTGCAGTTGGGCTGGAAACTTCCTGTCCTATAGGAGGGGCCAAGTGGGGACTAGGGAAAGGAATGGTGTGACCTCTGTCTGATCTTAGAACATGTGTTGAAAGATAATCACTAGGACATTGACGCAGTGCTTGCTGTGCGCCCGGTCTCTTTATATGTGAGCTCCTTTAGTTTTCCCAATAACCCTATGAACTGGGGACCATGATGAGGGGAGCCCACCTTGCGGAGGAAACAGGCTCAGGGGTCAATGATGTGGCCAAGTTTGCAGAGCATGGTGAACTGGAATGTCCCTCCCCCTGCCTTTGCTTGACTTCATTCGTCCCCGGTGGCCGCCTCAGCCACATTCCTGGGTCTTATTGACATCTCTGTGTGAGATTCCCCATCTCGCCTAGGATGCTCTTGTCCCCTGGGGGTCCCAGCACTGCCGGGCTCAGCGCCTCCTTCCCTCCTCTGCAGAGCCCGGCCATGTCAGCCAACAGCTCCGAGAAGCCGCTCTGCCCGCTGCTGGAGCAGATGAGCCTCCTCCAAAGCCACAGCAACTCCAGCATCCGCTACATGGACCACGTGTCGGTGCTGCTGCACGGGCTGGCCTCGCTGCTGGGCCTGCTGGAGAACGGGCTCATCCTGGCCGTGGTGGGCTGCCGCATGCGCCAGACGGTGGTCACGACCTGGGTGCTGCACCTGGCCTTGTCCGACCTGCTGGCCGCCGCCTCCCTGCCCTTCTTCACCTACTTCTTGGCCGTGGGCCACTCGTGGGAGCTGGGCACCACTTTCTGCAAGTTCCACTCCTCCGTCTTCTTCCTCAACATGTTCGCCAGCGGCTTCCTGCTCAGCGCCATCAGCCTGGACCGCTGCCTGCAGGTGGTGCAGCCAGTGTGGGCGCAGAACCACCGCACGGTGGCCGCGGCGCACAGAGTCTGCCTGGCGCTCTGGGCCCTGGCGGTGCTCAACACGGTGCCCTACTTCGTGTTCCGGGACACCATCCCGCGGCGGGACGGCCGCGTCATGTGCTACTACAACGTGCTGCTCCTGCGTCCGGGGCGCGACCGCGACGCCACGTGCAGCGCGCGCCAGACGGCGCTGGCGGTCAGCAAGTTCCTGCTGGCCTTCGTGGTGCCGCTGGCCGTCATCGCCTCGAGCCACGCGGCCGTGAGCGTGCGGCTGCGCCACCGCGGCCGCCGGCGGCCCGGCCGCTTCGTGCGCCTGGTGGCGGCCATCGTGGTGGCCTTCGTGCTCTGCTGGGGACCCTACCACGTCTTCAGCCTGCTGGAGGCGCGCGCGCACGCCGCCCCCGCGCTGCGGCCGCTCGTGTGGCGCGGGCTGCCGCTCGTCACCAGCCTGGCCTTCTTCAACAGCGTGGTCAACCCGCTGCTCTACGTGCTCACCTGCCCCGACGTGCTCCGCAAGCTGCGGCGCTCGCTGCGGGTCGTGCTCGAGAGCGTGCTGGTGGACGACAGCGAGCTGGGCGGCGGCCCGAGCCGCCGCCGCGGCTCCTCCAGCGCCTCGTCCTCGCCGCTCACGCTCGCCGGCCGCCTGCCGCCCCCGCTGCGCCCCGCGCGCCTCCTGGGCTGGCTGCTGGGTGGCCGCGAGGGGCCCCAGCAGAGCGGCCCCCTGAACCCGGCCCTTAGCACCACCTCCGATTAGACTGCCGGCCCCGAGGGCGGGCCTCGGACCTTCCCCCTGGAAGGCAGGGCCAGGGCTGCGCCAGGAAAGATCCCGATTCCTGCCACCGAGGTCCTCATCTGCGGAGCCGGGGCCGGAACCGGGAACCAGCGTTTGAAAGCGCCTGGGTGACCCAGTGAATCTTTCAGGAACAAAGTGAACTGAAGTGGGCTTTCTAAGGTCTCGTGTGCCTGGGAAGCCCCCTGGGGTCTTAAGTGGGTTCACTTCCGCAGGTGGGGGAGGGCATGGGGTGCGGAGGGGCCCGAGACCCTGGGGTGGTCACATCAGGACCCAAGGTCTGCCATCCACACTTGAGTAACAAGAGGCTAGCCTGGGGCAGCTGAATCCCAGGAGGGGCCATTTTGTGGAGCCCAATTTTCCCAGGTGATGGGGTGGGAGCGGAGTTTCACATGTGGTTTTGGAGTAAAGTGAGAGAAAGGCTTGGAGCGCGCTGTTCCCATCTGCCAGTCGTCACTTTTGCCACTTGGCCCATCTTTGAGTCAGAGTTTTGTTTTGTTTTGTTTTGTGGGGACTGGGGGTTGAGCCCAGGGCCTCGCACTTGCATGCTCTGCAAGTGCTGGACCACTGAGAACATTTTCTAAAAATTTTTTGAGACAAGGTCCCGCTAAATTACGTAGACTGCCTCTGGACTCGAACTTGCAATCCTCCTGCCTCCGCCTCCCGAGCCGCTGGGATTACAGGCGTGCGCCCATCCCGCTGGCTCACTGGGCCCATCTTTGAGTCAGAGTTTTATGTCACAACCTTCAGGGTCAGCTTCTGTCAGCCCGAGTTTACAAATGTGCAAATTCAGGCTCAGGGAGGTGAAGGGTTGCTGACTAGGGCGTCTACACCTGGCCCTCTGTGGCACACACTCAGTTCTACCCAGTGAGAAAATGTCCCCTGATCTGCCCAGGACTCTCAGAAGGCCAGCTGCCCCATGGGACCGCGCAGCTGTCTCCTCTGCTGTGTAGGGGGGAGACCTTATTATCTGTCCTGGCACTTCCACGGCGCTGTGTCTGTTTCCTCCACCCACCATGGACCAGAGGGCAGAGCCTGCTGTATGTCAGCTCTGCACCCCAGGTACCGGCACTTGGTGCCAGCAGATGTTGCTTGGTGAGTGAAACATTAGTGGAAGAGCAGGCATGAGGCTCTCTTGGGCTCTTGGGTCACCGAAGGCCAGGCTTGTTGCCAATGCTCAGTGCCAAGTAGGGCCCAGCCCACAGCAGGCGCTTGGCAAACTGAATACTAGGATGTCACCTCCTGCTCCCTCCTGCCCCCGGCCCACTTTACTCAACACTGTCCACCCGCTGTGCCATCTACTTTTACTTATCACCAGAAGGGAAGCTCCATGAGGGCAGGGACTTTCGTCTACTGTCTGTATTTCCTGCTGCCTGGAGCTGTACCCATACGTAGTAGGCATTCAATAAAGATATTCGTTATAGACCATAGTGGCATGACTTAGATCTTTGGGGCTGGGGTTTTAGCTCAGCTGGTAGAGTGCTTGCTCTCTGTGCTCTGAGGCCCTGGGTTTGATCCCCAGCACCGCCAGAATGGGAGAAGGACCTGGCAGCCCACTCCTTAATCTGCCGTTGAAAACCCCATGAATAGCAGAGAAGCACTGACAGAGTGCTGGGCACGGCACAGTGTTGGGGAGTGTTTCATTCTGTTGTACACAGGGTGGCCATGAGTAGGACCCGACTTGACCGGACTCGACAGCACCTAACAAGTTGGGGCTTCCGCAGAGTCCAGCGGAGGAAGGGCAGGGCTAGTTAGAATCCCTGCAATGTCCCCATCTCAATCTTGCAGTGTGGAGGAGCTGATTCAGTCCACTGGGGAACAGGGGTGGCGGGGTGCAGAGGCTTTGGGAAAGTGCCAGGGAGCTGGGTTCCTGGCTGCTTGCCCCAGTCTGGGTTGGACCCAGGACTCAGAGAGGACTACACAGGTGGAGTTGCTGGCTCGCTGAGGAATGATAATTTAATGTCCTTGGTTGGAAGGCACTTGGGGAAGATGGGGAGGAGCTGAATCTCCGCCTCCCACAGTCTCTACCAGGTCCTGGGCCCCTCTGGGCCTCTGTCCCTCAGAGACCCGTCTAAGAACCGTCACAGGCCCAGGAGCCCGTCTGGGGTGGCGGCCTCATCCTGCGGCCACAGAGCTGGAGCACTGGCCCCAGTGGCCCAGCAGGCGCCGTGTCTGATGTGGCAGTGCAGGCCTCCGGCTGTGCTGAGCTCACACCTTGGCCGCTGGCCGCTGGGGCGGCTGCTTCTGCAGCAGGGCCAGGGTGTCCCTCTTCTCGACGGAGCGCAGCTGCTTCTTCTTTGCCCGCTTGAGCTTGGCGGGGTTTCGGATCTGGGGATGAGAGAGGGAGGGACGTCAGCGCAGCTCCGCTCTCTGGGGACAGGGAGGGCAGCCTGCAAGGGCCTGGGTGGCAGCGAGAGAAGGCCATGGCAGGGAGGAGGCACTCCCCAGGTCCGCTCACTTGGCCATGGTCTGCAGCCCTGGGGGGCGGGGGTGATGGGCGGGGACGGCACTCACCACTTGGACGATCTCGGCCTTCCGCTCATTTTCCAGGCGGCGTTTCAGGTTCTCAGCCCTGCGCTGTTTCTTCTCCTGGAACACAGTAGGGAAGGGGAATTGAGGCTGAGAGCTGAGGGGGCCCTGTAGAGAGCTGTCATCATTCCCAGGAAGTGGGGAACGGCCTCCTCTCTGGGTCCAGGCTGCTCCTGCCGGTGTGAAGGTGGAGGCTGGGGGCATCTGGGGAAGACCAGGGGAGCCCGCTGTGGCTTCCAGCCGCACACTGGAACATGGGAACCTGGACAGGGAGCTGAGGACAGGAGCTTAGGCAGGATGGCTGGGCGGCTCCCCACCTGGAAACCACAGGCAGGCAGAGTGGCCGCTGACCACCCTACACAAGAGCTGCTAAGGGAGATGGGCTGCGCTGGCCCTTCCCCATCCCCCCTTCCCAGAGCCCCGTCTCTCCAGGCCCATGGGTCCTGCAGCACACGGCTGGGGCGAGGCTGAGCTGCCCACAGGAGTCGCTGCAGGCGTCTGGCCCAAGGCTGAGGCATGACTGTGCTACTCCCCAATCAGGGGGCTGTGGCTAAGTCTCAGTGCCTCACTCCCTGTGTCTGAAGTGAGATGGCCACGGTACCCACCTGGGGAGACTGAGCAGTGAGTGAACACAGGCGCAGGGCCTGGCACGGGCTGGCTCTCTGGGAGCCCCGGCTTTCGGGCTGTGCTGCCTGTCTCCCCTGGCAGGCCCAGGCTGGGATGTCAGCTCCATGGCTGCTGGGCGGTCAGGGGCTTCTCTTGGTTTGGACAACTCGGGCTCTGGGGTGGGGGGGGGAGGGGCGGGTGTGTGTGTGTGTGTGTGTGTGTGTGTGTGTGTGTGGCCTCAGACCCCAGGGGGAAAGGAGAAGTAAGCCTTGACTTCTGTGGCATCAGGGGCAGGTCTGGGTGGGGCTAGACCTCTCTGGGGGGTGGTGGCTAATGAGAATGCAGCTGTCTTGCCCAAGAGGGAGTCGGGGCTGCACAGGAAGGCAGATAAGGCCGTAGCCAGCCAGGGCACCACACTGGCTTTGGGGCCTCAGCTACAGGTTCATCTGCATTTCTCAAAGCAAGGGGCTGCTGAGTGAGTGACCAACCAACCTGTCCAGCCCTTTGCTCATTTGCCAGGCTGGGACCCCAGGCTGGGGACAAGGTGGCTGTGGTTCATGGCTCCTCTGGTACCCTCAGGTCCCTAGCTGAGCAGTGTCCGCTGGTGACCCTGGCCTAGGGGTAGCTCTGCTGACTGGCAACAGGCAGCACCACCCACCCTTCTCAGGTCCTGGCCAGCGGAGCAGCCCGCCTGCCCCCAACTGCAGAGCCCTGGCCCAGGGGGTGAGGTGCGGCCCTTCACAGTGGCTTTTGCTCAGTGAAGGCAGCGAGCAGAAGCCTCTGACGGGCACTTCTAGCTCCTGGATGGGTGACGGGAGCCAACTGGGGAGGTGGGGGACCATCCACGTGCCAGTGACAGCAGCCCAATCAGGGACGAGACCTCCCAATCTGTTCACCTTTCCCATCTGTGCAGGTCCCAGGGGAGCCCCTGGCAGCTCCTGAATGTGCAGCCTGCCACCAGCGATGGCCCCACAAGCTCACCTGGGCTCCACACTCCACCTCTGGGCCAGCTGCCTGTCACGAGGCCTCAAGACCTGACCACGGCAGCCTGCCCAGGCTCCTGCCTCTGTCACTGCGGCCTCAGCCTGGCTGGCCTCTCACCTGCCGGCGCCTCTCCTTCTCCTCCTCCAGGTGCCGGGCGAAGGCCTTGGCCAGCTTCTTCTCCTCCCGCTCCTTCATCTTGCGCTGCCAGGAGGTGCGCAGGGGCTTGTCCTGGACCATCTGCGAGAACCTGGGCGGGACAGGCGCAGGGGCTGCTGGTTGCTGTTCCCGCCCTTGGCTCCTTAGAAGCCACGCAGAATCCCTTCCCACCCGCCTTGCGGCCAGAGCTTGGTCTGTGGAAGCTCCGAGTGGGGCGGCATCGGGTCGCACTGGCTTGGTGCCTCTGGTGGGGACTCTTGTTCTCTCCATTTTACACAATAGCAAATCAAGGCTCTAAGACAGTAAATAACTGCAGGGCCCCCTGTTCCTGAGCGACAGTTAGAACTTAAACCCCTGTCTGTGACCACAGAGTCCAGGCTACGTGGCCTCTGCTGAGAAGTTCTGCTCTGCCAAGTGTGGCAGCTTGGTGAGAGGCCTCTGGCCACAGGGTGCTGCTCCCTGTTCCATTTCTCAACAGCAAGAATGCTGGGGTCCTCTCTCATGATTCACACCCCATCCTCCCAAGGAGAGGAGCCTCGAAGGACGAGGGGGCATTAGAAGGGCGGTCTGGATTTTCTGAAGAGTGGAGATGTTTTTAGGGTCACAGGAGGCCCAAGATGATCTCTGTCAGCAGGTCTCCTGCAAGGGTGTCTGGGTGGGGTGATCCAGCTAGGATGTGCTTAAGACCCTCCATGAAGGAAAGGGGGGGGAGGGAGAGACAGAGAGAGAGAGAGAGAGAGAGAGAAGGAAGGGGGACAGGCAGACAGGGGAGGGAGGGAGGGAGGGACAGAGAGAGAGAGAGAGAGAGAGAGAGAGAGAGAGAGAGAGAGAGACAGACAGACAGACAGACAGATAGACAGACAGACAGACAGACATTGCTGAGGACCAAAGATGAAGCCAGGCCAGCAGATGCTGAGAGCTGTCCAAGCTGGTCCTAGGAACATCAGGCCTCAAGAAACCACGCCATCTCCTTTCCTGTGTGCTTGAAAATTTCTGTAACAAACAAACCAAAATGAAGCCAAGCCTCCCAGTTAGTCTCTCTCCTGTTACCAGTCAAGCCTGCTGTGTGTCCTGTAGGCTGGCTCTTTCCACTCCACACCAGGGCTCCTCAGGTGACTGTCACGCAGTGGCCCCTGCGCTGCTCTCACCAAAGCCTTGACTTCCAAATGAGTTCCTACTGACCCACGTCCGTTATGTTATTGTTAGGTGCTGTCGAGTTGAGTCCGACTCAGCAACCCCGTGTACAACAGATGAAGCACTCTACACTGTGCCACGCCTGGCACTATGTCAGTGCTTCTCTGTGATTCCTAAGAGTTTTCAATGGCTGATTGTTTGAGTATTGCTTTGGGAGTGGGCTGCCACATCCTTCTCCCAGCTTTGCAGTGCTGGGGATCAAACCCAGGGCCTCAGAGAGCGCAGAGCAGCACTCCATCAACTGAGCCAAACCCCAGCTCCATGTCCATTATGTTGTTAGGTTGTTGTTAGGTGCCGTCAAGTAGGTATCCGACTCATAGCGACCCTCATAGGGTTTTCAATGGCTGACTGTTTCGGGATTGCCTTGGGAGTGGATTGCCAGGTTTTTCTATTTTTGCAGTGCTGGGAATTGAACTCGGGACCTCAGAGACTGCGGCGCAGCACTCTACCAACTGAGCTAAATCCCAGCCCCCATGTCCATTATAGGGTGCCTCAAAGCATCCCAGACTTGGAAGGCCTGGGTGCCTGGCACACGCAGCCCAGAACTTGAGGCCAGGCCCATCCATGAGCAGCCTGGTTCTGCCCCTTCCCACTGCAGGGATGGCCTCTGACCCTAGCACACCCTCTCCACTTCCTCTCCCCAGACCTCCCCAAAACAGAAGGGTGGAGCTGTATGGCCTTCCTCCCTACCCTTAAGCCTGGGGCTCCCATACTGGGATATAAGGACCTGAGGAGCCAGGGTGGTGGGTGCCTGGAGACGCCAGAGCCACAGGACATGACGCTGTGTCTTGCTAGAGCCAGAGGACACAGTGCCACGTTCTTCTAGAGCAGCAATGGTAGAAATACTCTGTATTCACACTGTCTGTGAGGGGCCCCACTCACAGCAGGCTGGGGGGCGCTGAGACAGAGCTGGCGTTGAGAAAGCGCGGCAAAGCGCTATTCCATTTTAATGAATGTCAACAGTCCCACGTGCTGGTGGCTGACGTTCTGAGGCAATGCAGTTGCGGCACTGGCTCTCCCTGGAGACTGAAGGAAGGCAGGGCTGGGGCCCAGGTCCCTAGCCGGTGTGACTTGGGGCTAGGCAGCGCCTGGGCTGCCGTGCCCTCCTGGGTGGAGATGAGACTCCTGCCCTGGGAGGGCACGAGGGACGCAGCTCCGGCTTCCTGCTTCATCGGGGGGCTGGGATTCACCACCCTCCTCCCCACTTCTTGGTGCAGTGACCGAGGCCGCCTTCCCTGCTCCTCTGCGTGGCTGGCTCTCCTCACCAGGCACGGCCCAGCCCCCTCCTGCACAGCAACCCCGGCTTCCCCAACACACTCCTCTTCTCCACCTGAGCCAGCCTTGTCAGCTGGTTCTTCCTGGCCGTGAGTGGCCCTGCCAACTTCTACAGTCTCTCCAGCTTCAGTCTCACCCTGGCTGGTGACCAGCAGCAAGTTACTCCCTAAGCCTCAGTTTCTTCTGGGGGAAGGGGGGATGAGAGCCACTGCCTAGGGTTTGAAGGGTACAACAGAACATCGGCAAAGGGCCCAGCACAAAGCTTGGCACACAGTGCACCTTCAGCCCTGCCAAGTTCCTTCCTTAACATTCCCTCCTTCCCCTGCCCCCTCACAGCCACGCGCCCCAGGCTCTGCCTGGTGGGGTCCACTAGCTGAAATCTGAAGGGAACCCCACCTCTCCTTCTAGGCAGGCTAAATGTGCCTGTCTTCAGATGAACTTTTATTCCTTCACTCAGCAGGTATTTACTGGGCATTGACGATGCCCTTGGCACAGAAAGACAAGGAAGACTTCATGTCTTAAGAAGGCTGCAATTTCAGAGTGGATGGAACTGGACAATAGCATTTCAAATGAAACAACTCAGACTCAAAAAGAGAAACACCACACGTTGTCTCTCATATGTGGAAGCTAAAGATACCTTGGGAGAAGGACCTGGCAACCCGCTCCCAAAAATCAACCCGTCATTGAAAACCCTATGAGCAGCAGAGAAGCACTGACAATAGTGTTTTGCCTGTTGTACATAGGGTTGCTATGAATTGAATACCGACTCAATGGCACCTAACAACAACAACAACAACAAAGATACCTTAAAGGAAAAAAATACTACACACACACACACACACACACACACACACACACACACACAAACATTGCTGGGGTTTAGCTCAGTTGGTAGAATGCTGCTCTGTGTGCTCTGAGACCCCGGGTTCAATCCCCAGCACTGCCAAAATGGGAGAAGGACCTGGTAGCCCACTCTGGAAACAATCCAGTAACAATCAGCCATGGAAAACGCTATGAGTAGCAGAGAAGCACCGACATAATAACAGGCATGGCACAGTGTAGAGGAGTGTCTCGTTCTGTGGTACATAGGGTTGCTATGGGTTGAATGCGACTTGACGGCACCTAACATCATGTATGTGTCCACGTGTGTGTGCATGTGCATGTGGGTGTGTGTACAATCATACTTTTCTAAGGTTGGAAATTACAAGTGGACCCAACATGCAGGAGGAGGGGACTAGTGGGAGGGAGTGGATGATGGAGAAGGGGGGAGGGAGATGGGGAATAACGTAGAGGGGTAGAGAGGGAGAGAAAAAATGCAAAATACAGGATGCCCCTCTACGAAAATACAAGCAAAATCATGGTATAAACCATGGTTGCATACGGCTGTCATATGTTAACTAAAATTCTTAAAAAAAAAAAAAAAAAGAAAGAAAGCTGCAGTCTCATTCAAGGCAGATCTACAAAGAGCAGGAAAAAATATTTCTCACACTGGCTTTTGTGTCGGATCTGTGATTAGGTCTAGCATTTTCCACTCATTTAGCCTCCTTGAGGCTCGGTTTCCTTAGATGGAAAACAGTAATAGTAAGGCCTGCTCCATAGGGCTTAGGTGCAGTTTGTGTATGGAAGGCTCACCCTCTGGCCAGTCCTTATTTAAGTGACCTATATAATCAGTGGGGTTGGGATTTAGCTCAGTTGGTAGAGCGCTGCACTGCAGTCTCTGAGGTCCCGAGTTCAATTCCCAGCACCGCAAAAATGGGAGAAGGACCTGGCAATCCACTCTCATGGCAATCCTGAAACAGCCATTGAAAACCCTACGAGGGTCACTATGAGTAGGATGTCGACTTGATGGCACCTAACAACAACAATATAATCAGTGCTCAGTAATACTTTCTATCATAAAGGCAAATAGCTGTAAACAGACGACAGTGGATGAATACCTCGGTTTTATCAAGTGATGGCTGATTTACTTGCTTCTGCCTCCTTCACTAGAAAGGGCAGATAACGGTAAATGTCTGTTGAATGAATACTGGACTGAGCTGATATAAGGAAGGTACAAAGGACCCGAAGGGAGAAAGGCATCTTGGAAATGACCTTAAAGACCCTCCCTCCCGGCATCCCTGGGCATTTTACCTCATTCTGCTTATGATCACCTGTTTGCTGACACCTTCACTAAAGCAAGCTCCTTCCAACCCCTGGCTGCACCCGGGCAAAGGAAGGCCCCAAACACACGGCGGACGCCACCGCCCATGCTGCTCCCCACTTTACCTCTTCTTGGAGCGGTCCTTCCACACGCGCCCGGATTTGGGCTTCCCCATGGGGATCATAGGAAGCTTCTCCTCCTCCTCCTCCCTCTTCAGCTTCTTGGACGCTGGGGCCTGGGCTGAAGATCGGTCTCGCTTCTCTGCGCCGAGGCAGCCTGGCACCGTCTCCCCGGCCGGAGGTGGCTTGCTTGGCTCCTGCTGGCACCCGGGGGAGCCCGGCGCCCGGACTGTCAACTCCTCTAGTGGCTGCGACGGCTCGGGACCTGGCGCTTGCTGACCGGGGCAAGGCTCTGGGGATCCCGGGCCGGACTGCAGCGGGTGCTGGGGGCACCCCGGGGCCAGCTCCTCCTTATCCTGGACCGCCTCCGAGTCCAATTCTCCCTGGCCCGGGGCGGGCTTTGGTGACGCCTCCCGTGGGGGGGATTCAGGGCTTGATTCCGGCTGCCTTGGAGGCGACTCCAGGCCCGGATCTTGCTGACGCTGGGGGGACCCCGGACCCAGCTCTGGCTGTCTTCCGGGGGACCCTAAGCCTGCACCCTGCTGCAGACTGGGCGATCCCGGGCTCGTCTCCGGCGGATGTTGGGGCGACTCTAGGCCATGTTGCGGCACACTCAGGGGAGACTCGGGTGCCCTCGTTTCTTCTGGGTTCGACTCGAACTCCGCAACGGCCTGTGTCGCCGGCGGAACTGCGGGGAGGTCCTCCGGGGACTCAGGCGTTAGGCCTTCCAGCCGCCGGCTGCGCCTCAGCGGCGTATCCATGGCCCGGCCTGAGTTTCCAAATTGGAGCCCACGTGCAGCCTCCGACACTCACTGGACAGTCGGCGCCTTTATATGACGTCAGAGCCCACCGCTCCCATGCAGGGCAGGAATGGCTGATGTGGGAGGGGCCAAGTTGGTGAGGGGCAGAAAGGTGGCGGGGGCGGGGCTTAGTAGACGCATGCGCACTGCGCGCGGGCGCAGTGACTTGTGATTGATCAGCGAGTTTTACTGCGATTTGAGTTGTCTTTGTGGCAAAACCCGAGTGCACGGCACGTAACAAAGCACCACTTCCTGGGAGAAAGGAGCTCGTGCAGGCAAAGAGGAGGCGGTGGAGGTGGTGGCAGTGTGTGGATGGGCTTTACCTATTTTCGGGAGAGAAGAGGATTGGAAAAACGTCTGGGAAGTGCGTAGGCGGTTTGTTGTTAGGCGCAGTGGAATTGGCTCATAGAGACCTTAATGTACAACAGAACGAAACCCTACCTATCTTTTCTTATGTTTAAGCCTATTGTTTCAGTCACTGTGTCAATCCATCTAATTGGGGGGTTTCCTTTTTTATTTTGACCTGCTACTCTCTCAAACGTGATGTCCTTCTCCAGGGAGTGGTCCCTCCTGACAACATGTCCAAAATGTGTAAGACACAATCTAGCCATCCTTACTTCCAAGGAGCACTCTGGTTGCACTTCTAGGATGGATCTGTTGATTCTTTTGTCAGTCGATTCCATATTCATTTCCAGCACCGTAATTCAAAAGCATCAATTCTTCTCCTGCCTCCCTTATTCAGCATCCAGCTTTCAGAAGCATATGATGCAATTGAAAATACCATGGCACGAGTCAGGTGCACCTTTGTCTTCAATGTGACATCGTTACCTTTCAATGCTTTAAAGAGGTCTTTTGCAACAGCTTTTCTCAATGCATGGCATGTTTTGATTTCTTCACAGCTGCTTGTGTGGTTTGATTGTAGAATCAAGTAAAACAAAATCTTGACCACTTCAATCTTTTCTCCATTTATCGTGAAGTTGCACAGTGACCCAGTTGTAAGGATTTTTGTTTTGTTGATAGTGAGGTGCAATCCATACTGAAGGCTGTGTTGTTTGATCTTCATCAGTAAATGTTTCAAATCCTCTTCAGTTTCAGCAAGCAAAGCTGGGACATCTGCATAATGGAGGTTGTTAATAAATCATCCTCCAATCCTGATGCCATGTTCCTCTTCATGAAGTCCAGCTTCTTGGATTATTTGCTCAGCATAGAGTCTGAGGAGGTATGGTGAAAGGATGCAGCCATGGCACACACCCTTTTTACTTTAAACTAGGCAATGTTTCCTTGTTCTGTTCAAATGACTGCCTTCTGGTCCATGTACAGATTCCTCACGAGTACAATTAGGTGCTGTGGTAGTCCCATTTTTCACAATGTTATCCATATTTGTTGTGATCCATGCAGTCAAATGCCTTTGCATAGTGAAATATAGATGTCTTTCTGGTATTCTCTGCTTTCAGCCAATATCCATCTGACATCAGCAATGATGTCCCTGGTTTCATGCCTTCTTTTGGATCCAGCTTGATTTTCCAGCAGTTCCCTGTTAATATGCTGCTGCAGTCACTTTTGAATGATCTTTAGAAAAAATTTACTTGTGTGTGATATTAGTAATATTGTTTGGGCTGGATGGAAACTGCCCATGCTACTGAGCAGTTAGAAGGCCCTCCTTGGGCTTCAGTTTTCTCTTTTCTAATGTGATGATTTTGCCCTAGCTAAGTACATGTAAAATACTCCTGAAGGGTCCCCAAGATGGGAAATGAAAATCTTGAAATCTGTATTAAATGTTCATACCCTTACCATTTCTCCTCCCATTCTGTGCTTAAGAATGCAATCAATGATTCTTTCTTCTCAGGATTTTCAACTTTTATGACCGAATTTGAGGCACCAGGAAGGTGCACCACCTTTGTCCTGTGGCACACTTGAGCCATTGCTATGCTGCATCCCCTTTGAGATCCCCTTCTGCCTCAGTTCTAGAGCCAGTTTGGACCATCTTGCATCTTCCTTTTTTCTTTTTTTAAATGACTGCACATTTATTTCATAAATCCTGGGGATAATTACTTAATGACAGAAGAATCTCTTAGCAAGAATACTAATACTAATACTCTAACACTAATACTCTAATGGATGAGGTTTAGCTCAGTTGGTAGAGTGGCTGCTCTATTCTCTCTAAGGACCATGGTTCAGTCCCCAGCACTGCAAAAATGGGAGAAGGATATGGCAGTCCACTGCTCAAATAATCCTGAAACAATAAACCATTAAAAACCCTATGAGGGGGAGTCTGAACCAGCTCAATGGCACCTAACAAAAACATCAACAATACTCAAGTTATCTGCAAAGCCATTCGTTCCCCTCTCAATTTTTCTTTTTCTTGTTTTTCCCCCTTTATTAGTAAGTGGTGATGGGGTACAGAGTAATACGGCATTGGCTTTTTCCATCCTGCATCCTTTACATCACTTCTGGCAACGCTTTCATCAACCCACAAAATTTATGGGGCCTTACAGCTAACATGTAGTAAAACTCTGATGCTTATTTGGGTTACATTCCCCTATTTTTCTCAATGTACTCAGACAGTTGTACTGTTTCCATTGAGATCGACCACTCCTCCTTCATCCTTCCACATGGACCCTCCTCCCCAGCCCATCTTCACCAATCTTCACTTCCCTCTGCTGGTTCCCTCCTTCCTTCTTCTTACTCTTTATATTGTCCCTTCTACTCTAAGTTTAATTGTGCATTTTTTATATATCAGCTTCTGTCTTGTATCTTCCTTTGTGGCAAGACAGTGACCCACATGAGAACCTGTGGCCACTTCCTTCCCTTTGCATTCACCTGTAAGCGCCTCTGTTCACTAAGCTGTGAGGCCTCTCCAGTGCTTAGAGAAGACTTTCTTGGGGCCCTTTGTGTGAGACCAGGGGACAGGGCTTGATTGACTCACAGCATGCTGCTTCTTAGGAAGAACACCTTGGAAGTGGGCCAAGTGCATCCGTATCTTTCCGACATTATTCTTTGAACTGTGTGGGCATAGCTCTGGAGGATCCCAGGACCCCTGCACAGCACATTCCAGTGGCTTCTTTTAGAAACCATTGTTTCTCCAGCTGGGGGTAGGTGGGTTATGAGAGGGCCTGGGAAGTTGTTCAAGGACACTCAGGGGTTAGAGGAGGAAGGGAACAGCAGGGCAGCCAGCAGTGGGCTCAGCACTGAGCTCAGCCTCTGCCTGCTGGTGCTGATCTAGGAAGACGCAGGGAGATGAAGACCCAGGCAAAGGTCCCTGGAGGATGGACAAATGGGTTGAGAATCCTTGAACGCTTCCTTCCCCTTGGCTAGTGCCACACAACATCCCAAAGGCATCCTGATAAATTCTGCCCCAGTCCTCCCTACGGGGAAGGCAATGGACCAACTTCTCTTCTGTTCCTACAGGGTGCCAGAAACAGGTGCACCCCTGTGCTATAATTATATGTCAGTTCCTGCCTCACCCCTGTGCTATAATTGTATGTCAGTGCCTGCCTCACCCCTGTGCTTTAATTGTATGTCAGTGCCTGCCTCACCCCTGTGCTTTAATTGTATGTCAGTGCCTGCCTCCCTGGCCCTTTCAGAAGCTCTGTCTGTGGGCTCAGAGGCTCTTGCTCTTCAGCCAAGGAGAGCCCAGCATGGCGGTTTTGCCTGCCTCAGGGTCCCTTCCCTGAGGTTGAGGTACCTCCTCACCCAGCTCTTAGAGTGGGCTTATTGGATTAAATTCCCTGCCTCAAAAGCAAGGCAGGCACCGTGGTACATGTGTACAATCCCAGTGACTCAGGAGGCAGAGGCAAGGAGGATTGCAGATTCGAGGCCAGAGGCAGCTGCATAATTTAGTGAGACTGTCTCAAAATAAAGAGTAAGAAGTGGGCTGGGCATGTAGTATACTGATAGAGTGCTTGCAACGTATGTGCGAGGTTCTGGGTTCAACCTGAAAGGACTCAGAACCCCAGTGGGGCTTCCCTGGGGCCTCTGGAGGACCCTGCGTGTTCCTCTGATACTGCAGCTGCTCTGCTTCAGGCCCCCTCAGCTCATCCCACTTCCTGACCTGTCCCCAGTGTGTAGGGGGGCACCTACAAACAATGACCGGATCCTATCCCAGCCTCAGGGTGCTTTCAAGTCCCCACCAGGGTGGAAGATGGATTTTGGACGGAGGTCTTTGGGTGTGCCTCTGATGTGTGTGGTGATGCTTGACCTCAGGCCCACATGAGCTCAGGCTCAGAGCTCCCCACTCATGCGTGAGCTCACCTTGTCACTGTTGGTATGTGCAGGGGCCCATAGTGCCCCTGGAGACCCCTGGGGTTTGCGGAAGAGGCTGGCATGCAGCAGTCATGAGGAGCTCCCTTGCCCGCCCTTGCTTCCTACTGCACATGTCTCAGCTTCCTTGCATCCGGAGGAAGGACAGAGAGGGGGGTTCTTTGAGTTCCCCAGAGCCCCCCTAGCAGAATTGAGCCCCAGTTGCCCTCGAAGGTAACTGGGTCATTCACGCACCCTCAGGCTTCCCCCACGTTGCATTCCCACTCAATGATTGCTACTTGCTGGGGTCGTTTTCCCCAGACTATTTGCACCTAAGCCTACAGCCGTAGCCCTGTGGCATCTGCTCCAGTCAAATCTCGGAAGCTAAGTAGGGTCAGGCCTGGTTAGTACCTGGATGGGAGACCGCCTGGGAACACCAGGTGCTGTAGACTTGGGAGACGGACCCGACGACCCACTCCCAAAAATCAATCAGCCATTGAAAACCCTATGAACAGCAGAGAATCACTGACAATAGTGTTTTGCCTGTTGTGCGTAGGGTTGCTATAAGTCGGATATTGACTCGACGGCACCTAACAACAACAACAACAACATTTGCACCTAATCCTTAGCTCAGAGTCAGTCAGTGTCTGGAGGGACCAGGCTAGAACACAGGGGCAAGCAGGGCTGGGCTATGACGAAGAGTGGTGTGGCCAGTGATGCTGTACCCCCTCAAGATCCTGTCCTCTTTCTAGTCACACTCACTAACGTCCCAGTTGCCAGAGACACCCCAAGTGAGGAGGCTGTTACACCCCTTTAGACTCTAGTCCCGGGCCTGAGGGATGTGGGAGGTGAGGGTGGCTTGAGTTTGGAGTTGGGAATCCCCAAGTCCCAGGCCTGAGCCTGCCTCTGTCCTCGAGTGACCTGTCACTGTGTCACAACCTTCTAGGGCCTCAGATTTCCTGGACTGTAGCCAGGTGATAATTGCCCCTGCCCGGCAGGTCCTAATGAGCACCTGCTCAGTCACTCAAGCAATGCTTATATAGTGCTATGCGGGGGTTGACAATCACCCTCCTGGTCTGGTGCGACAGGGACTAAATAAGCCCTGGAAGGGGCTTGGTGTGGAGCAAATGCTCAGTTGGTGCTGCTGGCGACAGCGGGGAGCATCTCTGATCTTGCTGCTGGGAGAGGGCCGTGGGGTCGCAGACCCCTGACATCTGGGGATTTTCAAACCCTCTCAGCTGTGGGACCCCTTGGCTTGGCAGGGGGCTGATGGCTCAGTGAAGAACTTGAACCGTATCTTGGGTCCATCTCTGGGCGCTGGTTTCCTTCAGTCAGCAGATCTCAGGTTACATAAATAAGCCAGGTCTTGCCGAATCAGCTCTGCACAGCATGTGCATGAGAGTGTGTGTGTCACGCAGCACCTCCAGTGCACAGGCCACGTGGTCAGGGGACAGGCAGGTGAGGCCCACTGGAGAGGCAACTGCCAGGCAGCGAAGGTCGCCGGCTCTGGAGCCGTAATCCCGGCTCCTCGCTGTGTTACTGTCTGACTTTGGATGAGCACGTTTACCCTTTCTAGGCCTTGGTTTCCCTCTGGGCAACAGAGAGATTGACCGTTAAGAGTTGTGGTTCTTGAGCTGAAGATTTAGCTTTGTGTCTCCGATTCAGATTCTTTATCTGTAAAATGGGAATGATAACAATGGTGCACCTGCCCGGTAGGGTGGCTGTGAGGAGGAGACAGGTTGGGCATATGCAGGCGTGCGGCAGGAGGTGTTTTTCTTCCACCCAGGTCTCTCTTAGATTCAAGGAGTGTGGTTTTTTAATTTTTGTTTTATGTTTCTAAATTTTTATTTATTTTTTTTGCAGTACTGGGGTTTGAACCCAGGGCCTCACACTTGCATGCTGTGCAAGTGCTGGACCACTGAGCTGCAGGCCCAGCCCATTTTTTTACTTTTTGAGACAGGGTCTCACTAAATTATGCAGACTGCCTCTGGTCTCGAATTTATGGTCCTCCTGCCTCCGCCTCCTGAGTTGCTGGGATTACAGGTGTGTGCTACTGTGCCTGGCTTGAGTGATTTTTTTTTTTTTTCTTTTAAGATAGGGTCTCATCATGTAGCCAAGGCTGGCCTTGAACTCATAATCCTCCTGTGTCACCCTCTGAGTGTGGGGATTACAGACATGTGCTGGGATTACAGGTGTGTAGCACAGCACCTGGTCAGGAGTAGGTTTTATTCAGGCCCAAACACCCTTTTTCCCCAAATGTCCCTCTCGTGTGAACATGGTCAATATTTGGGAAAAGGCCAGTTCTCTACCCTTCCAGAATGTGTACCTAGGCCTCCCCCTAAGCCCCCAGGGTTGAGTGCGCTCAGAGACCAGTGGATTTGCCACCTCTCTACCCCACAGTCCCTAACAGCATGGCCAGGTCTCTGTCCTTTTCCTCACTGCAGACTGCCTTGTGGGTTTCCTGGCAAACCCTCCATCTGGCTCCCACTGCGGCCAGGTTGCTCTGGCCAACAGACCTGAGCTCTTGCTGGTTTTTGCTAGTGTAGGAATTTTCATCTGTCCTGTTGAATTTGTCCTGTTTTGCCTTCCCTGGCATCTAGCTCCCCTCCTTCAACACCTGCTCCACCTTCCTCTTTTGCAGGTGTGAACAGGTGCTGTCAGGTGCCTAGAATCAGGCCTGCTGAGTGTGTGGCCAGGCCCAGGGCAGTCGCGCTGGTTCTTCCCAGGAGCCCTTGCTTTGGAGGATCATCCTTGCTGTGTGTTCTGAACAGCTCGCTTTGAGCTTTGGGTCCTTGTGAGGACCTGGCGGGGGCTGGGGGAGAAGTGTGGGAGCGGTTCCTGGGACCTAGGGGTGAGGGCTTCCAGCTGTCCGCACAGAGCATCGCTGGGGTGCAGAGAAGCTGCCTGGAGCGGGCAGGGCCTCTTTGCAAAGATCTCACATAGCTGCTCTTGCTCAGAGGATAGCAAAGCTTATCTCCTGATCCCCTCGAAGCATCTGCAGGTTTTGCTGAAACAGGAAGGGGGCATCTTCCCCCCAACACATTGGAGGTGTGTGCATGAGAGATAAGCCCTCCTTTTGATCCTGGGGCCCCCACCTCCCTTCACAGCATGTTCTCTGCCCGAGCAGGCTGAGAGGAAGGGGTGGCGGGGTAGGAAATGAACACCTGAGCAGGTGGGAGGTAGTTACATCTTAGACCCTGCCCCCCACCCCAGTGTGTCCACGGCGAGGCTTCTCCAACTCCAGTGAACACCTAAATCATACAGAGGGTGTGAACAAGCCCCCACCCCAGAAGGGATGAGTCAGTAGGTTGGGAGGGGGACGATGTGTTTAACGCTCTAACAGGCTCCCAGGTGCTGCTGCTGGTCTGTGGTCCCCTTCTGAGGTGCGGTGTCCCAGAGGAAGGAAGGAGCAATGTATGAAGAGACTTTGTTCTTTGAACGGGGGGGGGGGGGGGGGGGGGGGGGGGGGCTGGGTGCACCATCCGGCTATGATTTACTTATTCAGCAACAATGTATTAGATGTGTCTCTGTGGCAGGTACTAGGGGTACAGCAGGGAACAGGGCAGTCATGGTCCCCACCTCAATGGAACTCATATCATCTTGTTGTTGTTGCTGTTGCTAGGTGCCGTCGAGTAGATATATCTGACTCATAGTGACCCTGCGTACAATAGGGCAAACATTATTGTCAGTGCTTCTCTGCTATTCATAGGGTTTTCAATGGCTGATTGATTTTTTGGAGTGGGTTGCTGGGTCTGTCTCCCAAGCCTGCAGCACCTGGTGTTCCCAGGCAGTCTCCCATCCAAGGACTAGGCAGGTCTGACCCTGCTTAGCTTCTGAGATCTGATGGGATCGGATGCCACAGGGCTACGGCTGCAGGCTCATATCATCTTGAGGGATCACGTAGTGAACACTTGGATCTGAAAACTATCCCTTGGGGTGGTTTGAGCAAGAATGATTTTCCCTAATGTATAGGATGGAAATGGCCTCCAAAAGTGAAGTGGCAGGACTCTATCTCAGGAGTCCTCAGCTTGGGGTCTGGCCCCGGGCTGGGTATGGATGGCAGAGCCACTGACCCAGCACACATGTTGGCAGAGGATGACGGCTGGGGACTTTATCCGTGTGACAGAAGGAGAACTTGACAGAGGCCACGGGTAAACATGTCCACTCACGCCACACCCATAGACTCTCAGTTCCTAAGACTGGGACAATCACAGAGTTTCAGAATGAGTCACTTCCGCTCCCTTCCTCTCTGTTTCCGTATCCCTACCCTCTCATTTCCTCTAACATGGCTTCGCTATAGCTTCAGTCCTTCCACAGTGCCGTATCTGCTTTGGGGATGGTTGTCCCTCCCAATCAATGTGGTGGTCTCATCTTTATGGTAATCCCTAGAGACCCTGTCTTGATGACCAGGGAAAATTATGAGGCCCCTTGCCTGAACTATTGACCAATCTGGGACCTGGTTGAATGGTGGGAATCTGTTGACTCTGAGGGCGGGGAATCTCTGCTTTCTCTATTCCCATTGGAGTGGTGGCTCAAGCCAGCCATGATTGGGACTCAGTGGGCGCATATAACCAGCTGAGCCAAAGGTGAGTGAGCCAAGGCGTTCCCTAAGTCAACAGTCTTTTTGCTCTCACAGAGCCTCCAAATGTCTACCCCACCAGGCACAGGATGAGGGCTGGCCCTGGAACCAACTGGATCAGCAAGGCTCATCATTCTGGATCTCAAATGCCCTGGCTCACTTTGCCAAGGAGTCACCATAGAAGCAAAGCCATCATTTTCCCCACAAGTATCATTCATGTTTCTAGATTGAAAAGAATATCACTTATGATATGTTTTAAGGATGCAAGCAATATTGATGTTGTTATTGTTAGGTACTGTGAAGTCGGTGTCTGACTCAGAGCAACCCTACATACAACAGGCAAAAACACTATTGTCATTGCTTCTCTGCTATTCATAGGGTTTTCAATGGTGGATTGATTTTTGGGAGTGGGTTGCCAGGTCCTTCTCTCAAGCCCACCGTATCTGGTGTTCCAAGGTGGTCTCCCATCCAAGTACTAACCAGGCCCGTCCCTGCTTAGCTTCTGAGAGCTGATGCCACAGTGCTACCGCTGCAGGCAATATTGATAAGAACACATTTTATTGCAGTGGATTAAAAAGCCATAAAAGTGTGCCAAGTTCACTGGTGGTTTAAATGATAGTGATTCTGTGCTGAGTAGCTACCAAATATGGAGTGTGTTGGCTCCTCAATTTCCATGGCAACCCTGTTTGTCAGAGGTGAAGACTGCACGGACAGGCAGCAGGCAATGGCACAGTGAACATTTGTATCTAGAATTTCACCTCCACCTCTCTGCTTCTGTGTTTTAGGAACTTGATCTAAATCAAGAACAAGAGACTTGTTCTCTCCCCTAGCCTTGGCCTACTTTTGCTATTGTTTGAAAAGCAAGCCAGAAATTTCAAGTCTTTACAGTGCCTTCCATATGTATGATCAGGGCTGATCAACTGAAGTGCTGTTCTGCTGCTTTGCTCTTTTCTGCTCAAAATAACATATTATACAATACTCAGATTTTATCACCTGCTGCTTGAGTGGTTTTAACTCTCTACGTTTAAGATGAGTCTGGGTAGATCCAGATGTCCACTTTCTTGGAAAGAGTAGAAGATTGTGTTTTCCAAAGCTGGCCTGGATGGTGCCTTAATGGTGTCTCCCATGCACATGCTCTTTGTACTATGTGACCTGGACATCCCTGAAGTAGTGGCGTCTGTGTCCCCCCATTTCAAACTGGATGGATCTTCGTGGTACCTCAACCAAAAGAATATGGCAGAACAATTGCCTTGTGACTTCTGAGGCGAGATCATAAGCATGCCCTGCCCTTTTACTTGGCTCTCTGTTGGAATTCAGCCACCATGTTGGGAGGAAGTTCAAATCTGCCCACATAGAGAAACCACACAGAGAGGTCTCTGACAGCCCAGCTGAGGCTACTGATATCCTTCATCATCTGCGAGGCAGGAGTGGAGATGCTTCTAGATGATGTAACCCTTGCTCGTCAGATCACTCTCAACTTCAAGTCTGGGAGCAGCAGAGGTCCTTGAAATTGTGGAATAGAGATAATCTCACCCTGTGCCCCGGGGCTGGGATTTAGCTCAGTTGGTAGTGCACTGCGCTGCAGTCTCTGAGGTCCCGAGTTCAATTCCCAGCACCACAAAAATGGGAGAAGGACCTGGCAATCCACTCCCAAGGCAATCCCGAAACAGTCAGCCATTGAAAACCCTATGAGGGTCGCTATGAGTTGGATACCGACTCAACGGCACCTAACAACAACAACAACACCCTGTGCCCCAATACTGATGAGCATTATCACATGGTTATTTCACACCCCTAAGTTCTGCGGTGGTTTCTTACCAAGCAGTAGGAACTAGTACAGAGCAATAACAAGTCTTGTTCTAAATGTATTCCCCTTTTGTCTTTGAGTGTTGTTGGCTTACTTTTTCTTAGTTGTAATTCTCTCTGTAATGTTACTCTCACGGCTAACAATCAGATGTCTGTCTCAAGGGTGAAAGTCTGTGGCCTTTTTTGCCCCCTTTCCTGGGGCAAATATGATGGCAGGAGTGCTGTCCACTCGTGGCTCTGCCACTTCATCAGAGGCAGACTGGATGGGAAAGCCCTTCCTTGTTCTTTGTTCACAGTGTGTTAGCACAGTCTACTTGTTTATTGTCTATTTCCCACTGCCTATAATGTCAGTTCCCCAAGGATAGGTTTTTTTTTTTTTTTTTTTGTGGTGGTTGTTGCTATATTCCCAAACCCATTGGTACTTAGTAATTGCTCAATAAATGATTGTCAAATGAATGAATGGAGATGAAACATGTGGCTAAACAAGTTTGAAAAATGATCTCTCCAGGGAGTTTTGTTAACATTACCATGCTCTAGTTGTTATGATAATGTAGAATCACTTCCTGGACAAAGTCAACTTCATATTGTGGTGGGAATTTCTTGAGAATAATAGTTACAAGTTGTAGGGAGAAATTGGGAGGAAATTGGCAAAACTCCCAAAATTGGGAAAATGGCTTTTGAAGACCTGGTTTGTAAATTAGAAAGCTAGGAAAAGTGAAAGTAACTTGATTGGACGTTTGTACAAAGCCCTCCATAAATCCCCTGAACCTGATTGGACAATTGGAAAACAAAGGACTCAAAACGGATTGGCTCAGGCCATTCAGGGCAAGCTATATAAGGAGTTTCACTGCAGCAGTGCGCCCTCTCCCTCTGTCTGCCTGCCTGCCTGCCTCTCTCTCTCTCTCTCTCTCTCTCTCTCTCTCTCTCTCTCTCTCTCCTGGACCACTGATCAAGACAGAACTCTGGAGTCAACTCTCTTTGGATTCGACCAGCAACATGAAAGCATCTCTCCTCATGACCACCAAAACCAGGACAACTAGGTGGCACTCTCAAAGAAAGATGGACTATAAGCAAGCTGAGGAATGCCTCTTGGACCCAGCACCAAGAGGCCGAAGCTGAGGACAGTCTGCGGTCCCAGCACTGGAGGCAGAAGAGTGGCAGCTGCCCTCAAAGCAGCATAAGAGCTGTAGCACTTGTAAGCTGTGCACTTGTTTGGGTTTCTCTCTGCCCTTATCAGGGCTGAGAGGCAATAAAGAGCTGTGTTTGTCCCCACAAGGCAAAAGTGCCTGAAGCTTTTTCCTTTCTCCCCTCTGCAGCATTCCCAAGGGCTGCAGGAGTCTGAACCCCTCACCCAAGGGTCCTGAGTGACTTGTGTTTAGTTATCTATGTGTTGGTAGCACCTCCCGTCGGAACATCAGGGCTGGACCAGGAGGTGTGCGCCCCACAAAAAGTCTCAAGTCCTACCAGGCATGATAATGCCTGATAGTGCAATCCCAGCACTTGGGAGGCTGAGATAGGAGGATCTCTTCAAGGCCAGTCCAGGATGCATAGTAAGTTCCAGGCCAGCCTGGGCTGTATAGCGAGATTATGTGAAAAAAACCAAAAACCAAAAAACAAAACACACAAAAAACACCAAATCCCATCTTAAAAAAAATAATGTCATTAAAAGTAATAATAATAAAAAGTCATTAAAGGTATGATGAGGGCTGGAGGACTTCAGGTCTATCCTGAGGATTTTGTTTGAGGAATTGGTCCCTGGATGCCCTGAAAAGATTTAGCAGCAGTCAACAAGCAGGGATTGGTTCAAGCAAACTTTCCTTTGTTGCTGGCATGTGCTGGGTGCCCCAGGGACCACAAAACACGTGTGTGATGTGATGCAGCCACTGACCTTGCGCTCTGCTGAGCCCAGCTGGAGTGGGGAAGACTGAAGTCTGTGTTACAATCAGCCTGGGAAGGTGGGTGTGTCTTTGTTCACCCCAGAGCCAAACCGATGGGGTTTCCTGGAGGTCATCCTGGAGGAGGCAGGATGAGGAGTCAATTGACTGGGCAGGTGAAGCAGCTTCAGGAGCCTGAGAAACACTGACAGGCCACAGGGATTCACCAGAAGCCTGCTGCCTGTGATGTGGGTTTCTACCCGGAGATCTCACCCAGGGAGTGGATAGGGAATTAGTGCCCCTATTTTACCAAAATAGGTACTTCTCTTACGTAGAAAGAAAAACTACTCCCTAGCCACAGTCTACAGCTGCTGGGCGTTTTATGATGCACACTGCAAGGCGCTGTGGGCACTCGCCCACCTGGCCCCAAGGCCAGGCAGTGGCAGCCCCTGGCCTGGGCCTTGTTGGCTCCTGAAAGCAAATCATACATTGCAAAGGGTGGTTTGCCAAGAAGGGATGTGGCATCCATTCAGATGTCTCCTGAAGAGTTTTTGGGTGCGGTTAGAATGGCTGCCACCAATTAAATGAACAACAAGCAATGCCGGGGAGGAGGCTGGGAAGGGATCCTCCCACACTGCTGGTGGGAATTTAAGTCAGTACAGTGGCCACCGTGGAAATCAGTGTGGCCAATCCTGGAAATGCTAAAAATAGCCAGGCAAGGTGGCACACGCCTGTAATCCCAACGCTTGGGAGGCTGAGGCAGGAGGATGGACGTGAGTTCGAGGCCAGCCTGGTCTACATAGAGAGTTCCAGATCAGCCTGGGCTACACAGCAAGACCCTGCCTCAAACAACAACAACAACAACAACAATGAAAACAAACAAACAAAAAACCCAAAACAAAAATACATATCATATGTTTTCTCTCATATGTGGACTACAGATTTCATGTGTGTGCGCACGCGCGTGTGCATGTGTGTGTGTGTGTGATGAAAGTAGAAGGGGGACTATTTGGGGGGAAAATGGGGACTAAAGAGGAGAGAAGAGGCAGCAAGAAAGGTAATAGAGGAAGAAATATTACTTGTTTTCTCTCCTATGCAGAATCTAGATGAAAAAATACATGAAAGCCAAGCAAACAGAAGGGGGACCATCAGTGGGAGGAAGGGGATGGGGGTAGGGGATCGTGAGAGGGCAGAGGGGAGGTGGACACGAGCAATGAACAGTGATGTGCGGGTTAACGCCATAGTTGACACCCATTCACTTGTATGCTAACTAAATACATTACTAATAAGAAAGCTTATCTCTCTCTCTCTCTCTCTCACACACACACACACACACACACACGGTGTCTGGTTGCAAATGAAAGCTACAGAGAGGAAAAACTTAAGAGAAGTAAACCACCAACCCCTGAAAATAAGGGATGACTGTATTTAGAGCGAGGTTTGGTTTGGAAGTGATGGAGCAGTGAGAGCCATGCTCCCCAGTTATGAATGGGAAGAAGCAGGAGGGGAAAGAAGATCCTGCCCGTGTCCTGTTGGTGCATGTGGTACAGCCCCGCCTTGAACACGAAGAGCGAGAGTTACGGTTTATTAATGGGCGTCTCCTCATCCTCACGCAGTTAGCATTGACCTTGTACTAGAAGATTGGCAGCTTGGAAGTGCCTCAGTCGAGTAACTCATAAGGAATGATTTTACCACGCTCAAAAGGCACGATTAGTGCCCAGAGTGACTGGGCTCAGTGTGACTCCAACCGTAGGAATGGGTGTTAATACCAAGCCAAGATCTGAGTTTGGTGTCTCCGACTCAGGACCTTCCCAGCTATTCGCCCTTGACTGATCCTGTTCCTGGCAGCAACTCCATACTTTGTGGGCACAACCTGAGCTGAACGGACCCCTCTAGGCAGGGTTCACGAGCCTCTTGGCCTGGCAGGCAGGACTCAGATGTTCATGGGTACCTGCTGTGGCTTGGGGGTGCATGAATTCTGCTGCCCAGGATGGGTGCCCAAGTTCTGTGCCTGACGCCACACCACCACCTGCTGGCATCTCAGTGACATTCTCTGGGGCTCCCTGTCAGGACAGAGCCACTTTCCTAGGCTCTGCAGTGATCATATAATTTGTTGTCCAAATGGGAGCTTCTGTCTAGACAGGACAGCAGGACAGCAGGTGCAAACGAGGTCTATGCCCAGGACCTACGGTCACTACTTTGGTGCATCCCCATGGCTGGGATGTGCATTCTGTATCTGCTGTCGTATGACAGAGGTGGGTAGCAGGTGGCACTGCTCTGTCTCTTGCTGGCACCCCTCCTTCCTCAGGGCAAGGCATCTGCTTTGAGGCATTTCCGTTTGAATCAGTGATCCACTGTTTACTAATGGGAGGCTCTGGGTGAGGGACTTAATAAGACAGCCTTTTTTATTTTTACGGTACTGGGGGTTGGACCCAGGGCCTCGCGCTTGCATGCTCTGCAAGTGCTGGACCACTGAGCTGCGCCCTCAGCCCATTTTTTAATTTTTTGAGACAGGGTCTCGCTAAGTTACTCATACTGCCTCTGGTCTTGAACTTGCCATCCTCCCGCCTCCACCTCCCCAGCCGCTGGGATTACAGGCGTATGCCTCCCGAGCCCCGCAATAAGACAGTAATTTGAGAGCACTGTCTAGAAACAGTGACGATTCTCAGGCTGTGCTTTGCATACATTAACTCATATGGTCATCACCATAACTGTATAAGGTGGGAATTATCATCATCCACACTTTAGTGCCCAGAGTGATTGGGCTCAGGGTGACGCCAACCGGAGGAATGGGTATCAATGCCAAGCCAAGATCCGAATTTGGTGTCTCTGAGGAGATGGAGGTCCAGAGAGGTTAAGTAACTTGTTCAAGATCACACAGTTAGGGAAGGAAAGCGCAAACACTCTACCTAGTCGTTCTGGCCCTAGAGTCTGTGCCTTTAGCTATCACATTCCTGTGTCCTCTGGGCCTCAGAGCCCTCATCGTCACAATCAATCAATGTAATAATAAATGGACTTGCAGGAACACTGTTAGGATTTGGAATAAAGTTCGCTTGGGTCCCTCAGGCACCTGGTCCACCAGAGTGGTCTAGTGAATGACAATATTACCTTCGTCAAGGTTGTTGCTACCGACAAGGACATCCTGGATGGGCTGTGTTCGAGCGTGTAAATCAGAAAGGAAACCAGGAGCTTGCAGGGCTGGGGAAGGACTGTGGCGGCCTTTGGGCCTCACTCCTAGGGCTTTACTGCCTTGTGGGGAGGCCTGGGGGAATTCACATGACCTTGGTTTCTGCAAGTGTGAAATGGAGGAGACAAGACTTACACCGGAGGGTTCTGGAAGGTGCTTAGCACTGCACCAGGTGCAGGAGCCTCAGCCAAGGGGCAGCTGCTGCGGGTACTGTCAGTCTTCCAGGGGGCGTTTTCTTGGAAGGAAAAGAAGAGCGAGCTCACCACAGGGGCCCTTCTTGTCTGCCAAGAGCAGGACAAGACATCTGAGGAGGGGAGGTCTGGGCCCTTATGGGACCTGCCATGTTCACCTTCTCACCCCCTGCCAGTGTCTGCTTCCCACCCACGCCAAGCTGCACATACTTTCCCAGAATTTTCTCTGCTTTTCTTCCCTCCCTCCCTCCCTCTCCCTCTCCCTCTCTCTCTCTCTCTCTCTCTCTCTCTCTCTCTTTCTTTCTTTCCTTCCTTCTGTAATGGGGGTTGAACCCAGGGCCTCGCACTTGCTTGCTTTGCAAGTGCTATACCACTGAGCTACAGCCCCAGCCCATTTTTTTTTTACTTTTGAGACAGGGTCTTGCCAAATTATGCAGACTGCCTCTGGCCTCGAACTTCCGATCCTCCTGCTTCTGCCTCCCAAGTTGCTGGGATTACAGGTGTGTGCCACTGTGCCCGTCTTGTCTCTTTTTTCTTCTCGTCTCTTTTCTTTTCTTTCCTTCCCTTCCCTTCCCTTCTCCTTCCTTCCTTCCTTCCTTCCTTCCTCTCTCTTTCTTTCTTTCTTTTTCTTTTTCCTTCCTTCCTTCCTCTCTCTCTTTCTTTCTTTTTCTTTTTCCTTCCTTCCTTTTTTCCTTCCTTCCTTTTTTCCTTCCTTCCTTCCTTCTCTCCCCTCCGCTTCCCTTCCCTTTGCTCTCTCTCTCTCTCTTTTTCTTTTCTTTTCTGCAGTACTCAGAGTTGAACCCACAGTCTGCCACATGCTAGGCAAATGCTCTACCACTAAGCCACACCTCCAGTCTCCTTTTTCTTTTCTTTTTTTGAGAGACAGTCTCACTAAGTTGCGCAGGTTGCCTCTGTCCTCAAACTCATGATCTTCCTTCCCAGCCTCTCAAGTCTCTGGGGTCACAGGCATGAGCCATGGTGCCCAGCCTTGCTGGAAGTTTTCTACATCAGTGGTCAGTGGTTCAAACCTCCTCACTGGGGAGTTTCAAGGACATGGGTTGGTGTGAAACAAGGGAGGCTCAATGGCTCACCTCAGGGGGCACTGCACACATCGTCTGTGAGCACGTTAGTTAGTGCCTGGTGTTGTGCAATGCACAGCTGATGCAGCTACACGTGCTGCACCAGTGGGACAAGTTGGCGCTCCGACCTTTACTTCCGTTCAACAGATGACAGCGCGTCTGCCTTCACCTGTTGCATATTCTAAGTTTCCAAGTAAGATTTCATTTGAACAAAGAGTTTCTCCGTTTCAAACAAGCATTGCAAACCACTTGGGCAGAAAATGCCACATCCTCAAGGGCAGGTGGGCCAGGTCTCTGAATCTGCATCCCGTGTCCAGGGCCTGGGGTGGGTTGCAGAGTAGGGATTGGGTGAATCGCAGGGCAGCTGCCATCCCGCCTCCAGGTGGGACCCTTCAGAAGTGCTGTGAACAGTGACAATGGCAAGTCTTCTCTTGTCCTCCCTTGAGGAGACAAGTGTGTGTGTGGGGCGGGGGGTTCCCTGAGCAAGGGCAGCAGCCTGAGGCATTCGGGTCCCTTGGCTTCCTCCTGTGGCTTTCATCCCACTGGGGCCAGAGGAAAAGGACCCGAGGGTGGTAGAGGACTGCTCCCCAGAGCCTTGTGCCCCCAGGCCTTCCGGGCACCAGGGAGGTTTGGCGTCAGCCCTGGATCAGCTGACTTCCATGAATACCTCATGCTCCAGTCGGATTTGCAGAGCCTGGAGGCCAAACTGACATCTACACATGAAGACCTTGGATGCTGGACAAGTTCTGGCCCTGGTGGCCACTGGCTCCATCAGCGGCACCATGCGTGTCAGTGGCTCCATCAGAAGTTCCTGATATCAGCACATTTGTCCCCTCGCCTGGGTGAACTGTTCAGACACAAAACAAGACTGCAGAGCCAGCTTCCGTCGGCTTTATTGAGATTCAGAGCCAGCGCTGGCCTCTGCGGCTTCTTCCCTTCAGGGACAGACTTGGGGACTCCCTTCTCCTTGTGGAGGTCTGCTGGGGGATGGGGGCCTAGTGTGGGGCGTTGCCCTGCTGCTGGACTTGCTCTGGCCATGAGTGGGAACCAGCCGCCAAAGACCTGCCCTCTGGTGAGGGGAGCCAAGCACCGGAAAACCACGTCGCCCAGAAAGGAGGCTTATGCCCACAGCTACTCTGAGAAGCCTTGAGAAAGGCAGGCTCAGAGGTTTGTGCCCAGGGTGGCTCCTTGCTTCTTCCTTCCTTCCTTTCTTCCTGCCACAGGCTGGATGCCTGTCATCTGTATCACTTGCCCTGGCTGGCCTGCATGTGGCTGTCCATGTCGCCTCAGCCCCCTGGCTCTGGCCTGGTCCAGGTCGTCCATGAACGTGCCAGGGCCTCTGATGGGTGGTCTCTGAGCGACCAGGCCCTGGTCTTTGGAATCAAGCTGATAGCTTGAAACCCAGGTTTTTTGCTTGGTAGCTGCATTTTTTTTTTTTTTTTCCCAGTACTTAGAGGTTGAACCCTGGGCCTCACACATACTTTTGCAAGTGCTCTACCACTGGAATGCACCCTCAACCCATTTTAAAATTTTTTATTTTGAATCAGGATCTTATACAGGCTGGCCTCAAACTTGTGATCCTCCTGCCTCTGCCTCCCAAGTAGCTCGGATTACAGCCATGTGTCACTGCTCCTGGCCTGATATCTGTGTACTCTTAGGTAAGCTAATTAACCTCTCTGAATCTCGGAATCCTTTGTGAAATGGGGATAATAAAAGTGTCCACATCATGGGTTGTATTTAATATTTGTAAAGTGCCTAGCGTAGGGCCTTGGAGACAGTACACAGTAATACATATGAATACAATTGTCCCTTGGTGTCTGTTGGGGATTGGTTTCAGGACCTCCACAGATACTAAATCCATAGGTGCTCAAGTCCTTTATATAAAATGGAGTCATATTTGCATATAACATATGCATACCTCTCATATAATTGAAATCATCTGTAGATTATTTATAATAACTAACACAAGTGCTATGAACAACAACAACAACAACAACAAAAGGTCCAAAGAAAAGGAGGGGGCGAGAAGGAAGGGTAATGGGAGAAAGGAAGGGAAATATCACATATTTTGCCCTTAAGGCAAAATCCAGATTTTATATATATAGATAGTTGCTGCGATGCTGAAAGCTATGCCACTGGAATTTCAGATACCAGCAGGGCCACTTGGTATTTCAGATACCAGCAGGGCCACCCATGGTGGACAGGATTCTGTTGAGCTCCTAGCCTAAGGAGAAGGACCTGGCAGCCCACTCCCAAAACAATTGGCCATTGAAAACCTTATGAGTAGCAGAGGAGCACTGTCAAAGATAATGCAGGAAAATGAGATCCCCAGGCTGAAAGTCATTCAAGAAATAACTAGGGAAGACTTGCCTCCTCAAAGTAGAGTTGACCTTAGTGATGGGAATGGAGTAAAGCCCCTGGGACCTCCTTTTGCTGATGTTGCACAACTGGAAATAAAAAGAAACACAGTGACTGCAACAATGGGCTCAAACATAAAAAAGATTGTGTGCGTGGTCCAGTGTCAGGCAGTGTTTCGTTCTGCTGTACTAAGGGTCACTATGAGTTGGACTCGGCTTGATGGCACCTAAGAACTGTAGTGGAATGAAACTTGGTAAGGCAAGATCTATGAGGCCAGCCCCCTCCAGCCTGCCAATGACAGTTCTACAATTGCTGGTCCCATCTACCTCTCCTTCTGCAGCTTCATTTGCCTCTGGGTGTCTGCGATGGTCTTTGCATGGGTCAGTTTGGTTTGGCTCCTGGCCGCTGTTGTTCCATCTAATGCTAGTCTAGGTGTTGCTGTGAAGGCACTTTGTGGGTGTGACTGAGTCCATAATCAACTGACCTTAAGTAAGGTAGCGTTGCCTAGGTAAACTGTGTGGCCCTGGCTCAATCAGTGGAAAGGCTTAAAGAACAGAATCAAGGTTTCCCTGGTGAAGAAGAAATTCCTTGCTGGACAGCAGCCCCAGCCGTGCCTGAGACATCCGGCCGGCCTTCCCAATCCAGCCCTCCTGATTCTGGACCCACTCTGCTAATCTCCATAATTACGTACACCAATTCTTGGCCACAAGTCCCAATGTGCGTCTCCTGGGTTCTGTTCCTCAGTTGAGCCCTGGAAGCTAACAGTGTCCAACCCCTGGCAGGGGCCTAGGTCATAGCCAGCAGTTGCTACCAAACCAATGCAAGGTAGTGGGAGAGGAGGGAAGGAAGCAGGAGGCAGGGTGGAAGTGATCGCAGCCATGTGGGGTGGGAGGGAGGGAGGGACGGTCTAGCCCAGGCCTACCACCTGGGAAGAGCCAAGTCTCTGCAAGGAGAAGTGGCAGAGCTAGGACAGCGGGGACCCTGTGCCTTGGGCCTCCCTTGAGGCGCTTCCTCAGGAAAGGTCTCCGGAACCCAGTTCCCCCGATTTCCCGATGAGGTCTCCATCACATTCACTCGCCACACCTCAGTTTCTCTTTGCATTTATTTATGTGACCCTTTCATTTGTCCTTTTTCTCCCACCAGATTCTGGCCTCTGAGAGTCTTCCTGGGACAGTGTCAGGGTTTGCGCAAAGTGGTCCTCCCTGGGCGTGGCCCCGTGGGAACTCAATCTTTACCTGTGGGATGAAGGAGCAAAGGAATGAATGAGTGAGTACCTGGCAGGCCACCAAGACCTGCTGGGGCAGGGGTGGGGCCAGGAGCAGGGCGTGCCTTGCAAGTTACCCCAGGAGGCTCCTGGGGTGGAGGCAGGGTTACAATTTGCAGGATCCTCTCACAGACTGGAGGAGACAAAAGGTCTGGGAGCTAGGGACTTAGGGGAGACACTGGACATAGGTAGTGGCAGACTTCCAGGGACAGGCTGGGGGAGCCATGGGCAGAGGGGTGATGTCGTGAGACCTGGTTCCAGCCTCATTTCCGTCAAGCCTCCAGCAAGTCCCTGCACCCCTCTGGGCCTCAGTTTCTCCATCGGTCACCAAGGGTTGGGTGAGATGATCCATAGAAATTCTTCCAACGCAAATGTTTAGTGAGATTTGGAAGTAGGAGTCCAAGTTCAAGGCCACAGGGAGCCACTAATCTCAAGCACAGGTTCAAATCTGCTTTTCTGCCAGAGGGTGGGTGGAAGAGACCTCCTTTCCTTGTTTCCCGGACTCCTATCCTTCTAGACCTACATTTAGAATTCTAAAATATTTGTGTGTTTTGTATTATTATTTAGTACCTTTCTTTAAACGGACACTTTAAAAAAATCAATGATTTTGAGTTAGGCAAAATTATGCAAATATGAGCACAATCAATTTCAGAACAATTTTATCATCCTCCTCCCAAAACCCCTATTTCTATGATCATGTTAACTTATACACGTGTATTATAAAATAGCACTTGGTGTCACTACTACAGATGGAAGTTCAAATCACTTGCCACAAATGGAAACCAGTGGTAAAGCAGGAGTGTAATCCCAACATTTGGGGAGCTAAGGCAGAAAGATCATGAGATGAAGACCAGCCTGGGCTGCATAGTGAGACCCTGTCTCAACAAAACAAAACAAAACACATTCGCACAACCAAAGCCAAAAAAAAAAAAAAAAAAAAAAAAAAAAAAAAAAAAAAAAAAAAAAAAAAAAAAAAAAAAAAAAAAAAAAAAAAAAAAAAAAAAAAAAAAAAAGAAAAGAAAAGAAAGAAAGAAAGAAAGAAAAAAGCCACAAAAGTGAACTCATGGAAAGAAAACGACATGGAATATGGTTCTATTCTAGCTACCTGCCTTGGAGCTCTGCTGTCTCAATAAAAGAGAGATTAGCAAGTGTTAGGTGTGAAAGACAAAGTTCTTCTGAAAGGAGATTGAAAGGGACATGCCAGCATCAAAATGGGCACCGGTCTCCCTTCGTGTCTCACACTTTAGGGGACACTGCGTGGGTCCTTATACACCCATGGCTGGCATGGGCCCCGCGGAGCTTCTCTGCTGCTGTGTGAGGGGTTGTGAGAGAGCGGAGGCTGCGGGAGCGAGGCGTCTCCTCAGAGCTCCCTGTGACACAGAGTGGAGGAAGTTCTTAGCTTCGGGTGCTCTTCCTCTCCCTCGAGAGCCCGGGCCCTCCCAGCTGCTCGTGGCTCCTCTATGTGCTGATGAGTTCTGGAGCCCCCTACTCACACAGCCTGTGCCTTCCTGGGCTCAGGGTTCCCTGGGCAATGTCTTCACCAGGGAGTGGAAGACACTTGTCCACAGGGACCCGGGCACCGGAAGCCTCTGCTTTATTTGCACCAAGGCCGTTGAACGGACATCTCTAAGTGAGAGCATGCTGCTTAGAGAGGCTGGGGACACCTTCCTTCTTTTGGCTCATGGTGGCAGAATCCTTGAGTCCTAGAGCTGGCTTGGAGCCTCAGGCTCATCCAGCCCAACACCTCCAACCTTTCTGCAGACTCACAGATGCCCTTGGCCTTGCTCTGGACTTTGTAATCACAGGAAGCCTCCAGGAATACTTGCAATGACTCTGCATTTTTACATGCCTGTGATAAAGAAGGAACTCGAAATAAAAAAGAAAATTGTGTTTGAAACATTGGTTTCAATAGAATCCAATAAGCTTAGGGTTTAATAAATTGGAAAGTTTTCTGTAGTATATGTTGATACATTACAGAAAGATGCATCTCAGCGTTTTCCTGTTTGGTAAGCGATGCATGCTGTTTCATTAAAAGGAATAAAGCAAACCTCTTTGTAGGATGAGGAAGGAATAGAATACGGCACTGGTAGGGGATACACATGGCTGTTCCCCCCAAGGCCAGCATCACTGATTGAGGAATGAGGACTCCCTGGCCGCTAGTGCCCCAAAGGGATGGAGTGTGAGGACCATAGCACTACCTCCAACAATGCTTACCTGGCACTGGGCCCAGCCCTGAGGGTCCGGACATTACCATCAGGCTGCAGATAGGAGGGAGGGTGGAGGAATAGGGTCAGAAAAACTTTAGGGAAAACATTGAGTCTCAAAAGGTCCATGGCACAAGAAAACTAGGGGATGATTCTAGATTGTTGCTGTTAGGTGTCACCGAGACTGTATCCGACTCACAGCGACCCTACGTACAACAGAAGAAACAGTATTGTTAGTGCTTCTCTGCTATTCATAGGGCTTTCAATGGCAGATTGCTTTTTGGGAGTGGGTTGCCAGGTCCTTCTCCCAAGCCTACAGCACCTGGTGTTCCCAGGCAGTCTCCCATCCAAGGACTAACCAGGCCCAACCCTGCTTAGCTTCCGAGATCTGACAGGATCGGACGCCACAGTGGTACTGCTGCAGGCTGTTCTACATTAATAGAAGATAAAGTGATATACCAATCAAATATAACAGCTAACAGCCTGACACTGTATTTGCAGAGGCCTCAGCAGTGCGGGACATGGCTTTCCCAGAAGGACGGGGTTCCCTGGAGCTATGAGAGCCCTTTGTACATACAAATCTCACTTCCCCAGCACAGAGCCAGGCCATGCTACAAGCAACTTGGGCATCCTCAGGAGGCGGCTCTTCAGTTTGGAACCGGACAGCCGCTTGCTAGCTGGGTGCCTTTGGAGAAGTTGCTTAACTTCTCTGAGCCTGTGTGAAAATGGAGATAGTCATGCCCCCTATATCCCAGATGGATGGAAGGAGTAAAGGAATGACATTGAGGTTGGCCTGGAGTGGGTGGTCCAGAAAGGACTCAGAGTGAGCTCTGCAAATACTGACAGGCGAGGCGGGTGGGGGTGGGCGGTCAGGATGATGGCTCAGGGATGGGGCGTGCCTGGCTGTGAAGAGAACCTCAAGGAACCGTGAGTGGCTGAAGAAGAGGAAGCAGGATGAGAACTAGAGGGTGAGATCATGGGGGTGTGGGGGAGTCAGAGTGTTTAACTTTACCATGGTTATGTTTTGGATTAGCTTCTGTTTATGGAAAGATACTGATTTCCCCTTTGTTGCTGCTACAAAGCACCCCTTTAAAATAACACAGGAAGAAAATCACCTTAAGGAAACACAAAGAACGCAGCATTGCCCACACATAAGCCCAAACCATGAGGAATTTCCTCAGATGTCTAAAGTCTGGGGCATGAGAACAGCAGGTCTCTCCCTGGCCTGATCTGTCAGGCTGGCGTCTCACAGGCAGCCTCAGAGGTCCTAGCTGGAACCTGGAACTTGCCTCCTAATCTCAGGCTCCTGTGGTCACAAGAGGCCCCCAGACCCCTGCAGTCACCTGGCCCTCAGGGTACAGATGGAGACCCTGAGGCTCAGGGAGGCTGAGACTCCCTGGAGGCTGGAAGGGAAGAGCTGGTCCCACTTTCTGTCTGACTCACGTTCCTCTGCCCCATCCCCAATTCAGGTTTTAAGACTCAGGAGTTTCCCAGAAGCCTCTTAGGTCTCCCCCAGTTCCCACACATCCACCATGGATGGCATGGTGGAGGCTCAGCGGGCTGTCAGGGAGGCGGCTGGGAGCTGGTTGTGCCTGGGTTCGGTGGAGGCAGCTCTGGCCAAGCAAGTAGGGTGTTGAGGTGCTTCTGGGGTGGCCCAAGAGGAAGGGACCCCCTGCACCTCAGCTGCCACTCCTGGGGCAGAGGGCTCCAGCAACAGCACTGTTTGTCCTTTCTCTGGGGATGTGGTTCCTGTCTGTCCAGGAGAAGGGGCCGTGTTGAGTTCGGAAGGTCTGGGGAGCTGAGGGTCCAGCCTCTTCACCTCTGGTTTTGCTTTTCTCCTCTGTCACCTCGAGTCACATCCTCATAGGACGGTGGAGGCCCCAGCGACAGACCACTGAGTTCCAAGGGTGCATCAGGAATGAGAGAGGTGTCGTCCTGCAAAAGAGGAGTTGCTATGCCCGCCGCTCACGTATGGGGCATGATTGGCTGTTTACCAAGCACTTCCCCGCTGGTCACTTTTGAAGACTCAAGGTCCCCGTGAAGATGGAAACTGAATCCGTAGGTGAAGGGATCTTGGATCTCGGGGGCTGGTACATGGCCATCTCCACCCTCACTGGTCTGGAGAGGGCAGCTTGGAGAGGCCCATGGGGGTCAGCTGGTGGGCCCCAAGTTCTGATCCTGCTCCTAACGTTCTGGTGACCACGGGCAAGTCACTCATCCTGCTGGGTGTGTGAAGGTGGGCTGGGCCAGGTGACACGCCAAGTGCCTTCTACTGGACTACCCAGGGCCATGTCTAATGACATCATGCATTGGCGGTCAGAAGGTGGCACCAACCCAGTGCTGCAGAGCGTGTCCCTAGCACTGTCCTTGCAGCAGGAAGAGGCTTGGCAGCCCTCAGGGAAGGCCCAGCATGGCCACTTCCTGGCTGTGTGGCTGCGCACAGTCACTTAACCCTTAATGCCTCATTCCCTCCTGTTTACCACAGAAAGCAGAACCTGCCTCTAAAGATGCCTGCGGGGCTCAGAGAAGTCTCAGTGTGCTAGGCAGAAGCATGACACCCCCCCCCCCCAAGAGATGTCACCGTCCTAATCCCTGGCTGGAAGCCAAGGACCAGGGAAGTTTCTTGAAGCTGGAAATGGCAAAGAGACAGCTTCTCCCTACTGCCTCCTGGAAGGACTACAGCTGTCGACATGGATTTCATTTAAACCTACTGAGACCCATTTCAGACTGCTGACCCCTAGAACAGTCAGCCAGGACATCTGGGTCATTTTTTCAGTTTTGGTACTGGAGGGTTGGGCCCAGGGCCTGCACATGCTTTGCAAGTGCCCTGCCCCTGAGCTGCACCCCCAACTCATTTTTTTTTTTTTTTTTTTTTTTTTTTTTTTTTTTTTTTTTTTTTTACTTTTTAAAATTTTGAGTCAGGGTCTCGCTCAGTTACGCAGGCTGCCTCTGGTCTTGAATTTGCAATCCTCTTGCCTTCACCTCCCGAGCCACTGGGATTACAGGTGTGTGCCATCCCATCCAGCAAAAATATAGTCTTCATCTGGGTTATTTTAAGCCACTAAATTTGTGATAATGTGCTACTGCAGCAATAAGAAACAAACACAGCCACCTGGAGTACTTAGCGTAGCACCTGGCAATAAATCGGAACAATTACTTTTTATAGCCGCAGCCAGGGGCGGAGCCTTTGTTTTCTCATCTTTGAAAGTGGGGTTGGCCTTGGTGACTCAAGGCTCCCATCCCACGCTGTGACACCCTGATGGGAAGACTTCCTGCCAGACAGTGAGGTATGAACCAAGATAATATATTTGCCTGGTGTTGCATACAATTGGGGGACCACATACTCACATCGGCCTTCTACAAAAACTCAATACTAGGTAGGTACACAGTAGCATGATAATTGTCAGTGTTGAACTTGTAGGATTATGGGCGATTTGGATTCTGGTATTCTCAAGGCAAGATCAAAATATGAATTTTTTTCCTTTAATGAAACGAGGCTTCCTGTAATCCCAGCACTCAGGAGGCTGAGGCAGGAGGATTGGGAGTTTGAGGACAGCCTCGGCTACAAAGTGAGAATCAGTCAAAAAGAAAGAAAGAAAGAAAGAAAGAAAGAAAGAAAGAAAGAAAGAAAAAGAAAAGAAAGAAAGAAAAGAAAAAAAGAAGAAAGAAAGAAATGAACCTGGAAGATCACTTGTGGTCAGGGTCAATGGGTGGTGAGAGACTAGTCTTCTATTTTAAAATACACCTGGCCCCAGTCTGCCATCTGCCACCCCTGCTCGCAGACAAGGGCTTGGTCATGGGTCAGACATGCCTAGGGCTGAATGCTACATTTCTTTTTTTTTTTTTTTTCTTTCTTTTCTTTCTTTTTTGTTTTTTTTTTGCAGTACTGGGGGTTGAACCCAGGGCCTTGCCCTTTGCAAGTGCTGGACCACTGAGCTGTACCCCCAGCCCATTTCTTTTTTTTTTTTTTTTTTTTTACTTTTTGAAATAGGGTCTCACTAAGTTTCTCTGATTGCCTCTGGTCTTGAACTTGCGATCCTCCTGCCTCTGCCTCCCAAGGCGCTGGGATTACAGACATGCGCCACCGCACCTGGCTAGTGCTCCATTTCTTTCTTGGCTATTTGGCCTTGAGAAGTGAAGTGACCTCTCTATGCCTCAGTTTACTTGCCTGTAGAGTAGGAAGTCAATGGGTATCGATATGACCGTATGTCGTGTGACTGCATATAACTGCATGGAGGCTCATACAATGCTTTGCAGAGGACCTGGTGGCCCTCTGTGCCCTGTCCCTGTGACCCTGCATTTCACTGGCTGCCACCCATGCTGTAGGTCCCAGGCCCTCCTGGTCCTGTCTCCAAGCCCTGGCTCATGCTGTACCTGTGGGTCTCCATGGGGATCCGGACTGTGACTTCCCGGAGCCTTCAGAGCCAGCGCCCTGAGCACCAGTGGCATTTTCTCCATGGTGGCCCTGCGCTTCTCACCCTGACTAGTCCCTCTGTCCCCTGTGCCCGGCGGCCCTGCTGGACTGTGGGCTGCCACTTCCTAAAGGCACAGGATTGTGACAAATGAGTGGGAAGCAACAGTCCCCTGGGCCCCAGCCTCCACTCTTCCTCCTCTGAGTCCTGGCCTCCTGTGTCCCCCTCTTGAGGGCTGGTCCCCAGGAAGGCCTCACCTCTGCGGACACGCGGCCCCTCCTGGAGGCCATGACAGCTGTGGGCCCCGGCAGGAAGAGCTCCAGGAAGGAGAAGCAGAGCAGGGCCAGCTCCAGCCTCTGGATGTGGACCTGAGGGCACAGGAGGGGACACAGGACGAGGCTGTTCTGGAATTCGCACTGTCCCATGGGCCTGGCAGGCTGGGGTCAGAACTATGGTGGAGGCAGTGGGGATTTGGTGTGGGAAGGGCAGAGAGGGGTGCTGTGGGGCTGGGGCTGCCTTGGTCCCTGCTCCCTGTCCAACACGTGGCACTCAGGCCACGTCTGGGGGAGTGACAGCTTGGAGTCTGAGGGTTGGGGAACCTCATGAGTCCCTAGGAAGAGGAAGGTGGCCTTGAGGGTCACCTGACCCAACTCCGAGTGACAATTAGGGACACCTAGGCCCACGGAGGATTGGGATTTAGCTCAGTTGGTAGAGTGCTGCTCTGAAGTCTCTGAGGTCCTGAGTTCGATTCCCAGCACCTCAAACATGGGAGAAGGATGTGGCAATCCACTCCCAAGGCAATCCTGAAACAGCCATTGAAAACACTGTGAGGGTTGCAATGAGTCGGACACAACTTGACGGCAACTAACAAAAACAACAACAGACCCAGGGAGAAAGAGCATCTTTTACAGCAGGAGGGAGGAGGGCCAAGGGCCACTGTGCAGCTGAGTGACGTCTCACAAGGCCACTGGCATCCACTGGGGGAGCGTGTGTGCTTGTGCCTCTGTATGTACACGCATGCGCCCTCATGTGAGCGAGCAAGAGTGAGTCACCGTGGTCAGAACCTTGGGGACCTGGCCCAGAGGCACCCCGCCTGGGATGAGTGATCCACCTCCCGCTGCAGAGGCAGAGGTGATGTTGCCAAAAGTGCATAGGGCTTGGAGTCACCTGCCCTGGAGTCTCCACTGCACACCTGACTTGCTCTGTGGCCTTGGTTCAGTAACTTAGCCTCTCTGGACCCCAGAGTTCACTTCTACAAAACAGTGGTAACAAAGTCGTCTGGGCCAGCTCTGGGAGGCTGTGGGAGGGGTCACCGCGGACCCCATATTTACAGCTTTGTTTGGGGAGTTGGCAGTTTGAGGTCATGGTCCTGGATTTGTGGCCAACTTGTTGCTTGACCTCAGGTAAGCTCCTCCCCCTCTCTGGGCCTCAGTTTCCCCATCTATGAAAGTAGGGCTCATGACGTGAGGCTCTGTCCGGTTCCCTGGTGCTGACCTGTGAGAAGGCTGGACATCCCCTGTCTACCCAGCTCAGGAGGGATGGGGACAGATTGGCCAGAGGCTCTGCTGCGGGCGCCTGGCTCCAGGAGAGGTCTCCCGGTGGATGGGGAGGTGGACACTTTCAGCCAAGTCCAAGGCCGAGCCCTGTGTGGCATCTGAGGACCGTGGGGCTGGGCACTCACTGTGGGGTTGGGGTATGGTCTCCAGATGGGCCACGGAAATGAATTCTCCAGAAAGAGATCCTTGGCGATGACAAAGAGGCCGGCCAGCACGCAGAAGAAGCTGAGGAGGTTGGCCGTCAGGCACAGCACCTTCTACGGGCAGAGGGAAGGGCAGAGCCGGTGTCCACAAGCGTGGAGACCCAGGTCTAGGTCCCCCTCCCAGGCCTGCCGCGAGCTTGCTCTGTGACCCCTGTGAGACCCAGCCTGTCTCTGGGCCTGAGGTTCTCGCCCCCCCACAAGGCTCTGAGCTCCCGATCACCGAGGAGGACCCAGGTGGCTCTTACAATTTGCTGGACACATTGGGATTGTCCCAGGAAGCCTACAGGTACTGGGGACTCTGTGACGAGGAAGGATGTGCCTCATCTCGCCCTGCTCAGAGGCAGCCCCCCCTTCCTTCATCGTGTTACCAACTGGTCAGTGACCTGACACCTAGATGGGTGCCTAGGGAGGGAGGGAGGAGCCTGAAGGTGTCCTATCCCCACCTGGCCCAGCATCTGTCCTCCTCCCACCCACTCCACTATGGTCCAGATATGGGCCCAGGGGTCACCCTCCTCTTAGATGTACCTCTGCCAGGCATCTCCTGCCTCAGCTGGGTCAACACCACAAGCATCTTCCCAGTCCCTGCTCCCCAAGCAGGTGGGGAGCAGCCACGTCCCAGCCCAGGCTGGAGGGCACACACATAACAGGACCTGGCCAAGGCTTCTGGGGCAGAAGGTAGGGAGGGGCCGGAGGACTCTGCCACGGGCTGAGGCATGACATAGGACTTTCAGGGATGGTCCTTCCATTATTCGTCCACTGCCACCCATCTGGTCTTGTGTTGGGTGTCTGCCTTCCACCCACCGAGGCTACAAAGATGCTCAGTGGCCCCCTGCCCACGCAGATCGTAGTGTGTGGGAGAGACAGGTAAGTCCAAAGGGCTGTGGGAACCCAGAAGCCAGTCAGTCTTCCGGGAGGACAAGGCATGTAAGCAGAGGGTTAAGGAATGATCAGGAATAAGTCCGAGATAGGAAAGATAGGTGCAGGTAACAGGGCAGGGTACCTGGACAGAAAAGGTGGGACACTAGTGCCATCTGCCTGGCATTTACAGATGAAAAGCAGATGGACGTCCAGCTGTGGGCAGGGCTCACAGACCTGGTGGACTTGCTGGTGTTGGAGGCGAGCCAAGGGCACAGGGGAGCCCCGCGGAGGGTGATGGCATCAGAGTGATAATTCTCAGGCTTCCGTGTGGAGAACAGGTGGGATGACCCCGCCAGGCCAGAGGTGACAGGGTCAGAACTGCGCCAAGGGAGGGCGTGGGATGGAGAGGAAGGTGTAGAGCAGAAGGGGGGTGTCTAGAAGGAGCCCCAGGACTTGGAGAAGGGCTGCCGAGCCAGGTGTGACCCTCAGGTTGATGGCTTGGGAGACCTTGGGGTTCTGGGTGCCTGGCCACGTCGTGCCTGAGGTGACAAATGGGTAGATTTGGGAGGAAGCCAAGTTCTGCTCTAGAGAGAGGGGAGGGCATGTCCAGGAGTCACTTCCGGCCACCTCACTGCATTGGGAGGATAGAGGCCTCCCTCCCTCCCAAACCCACACCCCTGTCTGCATCTGGACCCTCTGCTAGGACAATGCCCTGTGCTGTCCTGAAAGCGTATGTTCCTGACAAATCCTCCAGGGGCACATGGGTGCCCTGAAGGTCATGCCAGGCTTGGGATGGGAGGGGATGATCTTAAGGTGCCAACTCACCAGGTAGGACTTAGAAAAAGTCGTCATCATCATCGCCAGAATCCCTGAAATGAGAAACTGCAGCCAGGTTTGAAAGTCAAGGCAAGAGAAGTTGGGGTTCCTTGAAACCTACAAATTCCTCTCTCCCTATTCTCCAAGAAAACCACACCCTGGTGGCCGGTGGGGTAGAGGACACAGTCTTCCAAAGAAGCAGGCTGGTCCTGCCAGCTGTGCACCCCCAGGCTCTGCCCCACATTCACGCTTTCCATGGCACCCGAACCTCCAAGCCTCACCCCATCTCCACAGCCAGAACTGGGGTGTGCTCTGCACTTTGAATGTCCTCCATTGTCTTCTGTGTGCCCCACTAAATAAGCCCTAGCTGTCCCCGTGTGACTGGGGGCACCAGCCCCTCCAGTTGACCTGCTCTCCTTTCCTGGATCCCGCTGTTGGGAGCGCATTAGCTCTTGGTGCTGAGATCTCTGGTGTCTCTCTAATCATTCTTTCAAATGTTAACTGGCTATTCCCAGGAACCCAGGATGAACAGGCATGCTGTGTGTGGAAAGTCCTACCCCCCAGCCAGGTGCGGTGGCTCACGCCTGTAATCCCAGTGGCTCCGGAGGCAGAGGCAGGAGGATTGAAAGTTCGAGACCAGAGGCAGTCTGCGTAACTTAGAGAGACCCTGTCTCAAAAAGTAAAAAAATGGGCTGGAGGTGCAGCTCAGTGGTCCAGCACTTGCAGAGCATGCAAGCGCGAAGCCCTGGGTTCAAACCCCAGTACTGGGGAAAAAAAAAAAAAAAAGAAAAAAGAAAGAAAAATAAAGTCCTATCCCTGTGCTGTGAGAACTCTGAGCTGGGGGCAGTGGGGACAGAGGACTGAGGTGGCATTGGGGGATCAGGACACCTGCTCAGGAGGGTGCCATGGGGTGGCACCCCATGCAGAAGCAGATTTTTTCCAGGGAGTCAGGGCTGGGGTGGGCTCCCCAGAGACGCGGCGGAACAGCGCCTCTGGAAGCAGCGTCTGCACCGTGTCGTCTCACCTGGCCTCGCATCTGGGCTGGTGGCCTGGGAGGGTGGGATGGTGTCTGTGCTCCCCGGGTTGCTCTAGACCCTGATGGAGATGGAGGGCCTCAGGGATGTGTGTGTGGCCCCTTGGCAGCTGGGCTGCTCAGAAGCTAAGGGGGAAGGGGCCGTCCCTCCTCCCTGGAGGATGAGCAAGTTCCTTCAGAGGTGGGGCCCAGAAGGGAGCTATGTCCAGAGTGACGGAGAGGTGGGGACAGGGACAGGGTACCAGAGAAGGAGGCGGCTTAGGCTTTGCGCCTGTGAGCTCTCCCACCTAGGCCAGTGTCCAGCCTCCAACGCCAGGGCCTCGCTGGCGGGCCCCCTCCCCACCCCAGCCGGTTTGTCCCCTACTCACACAGGCACCCCCCCAGAATGGGTACCAGCACTTTAGCACCACCAGGTGAAGACTCCCGACTGCCGAGGTCAGGTAACCCCCGAAGAACAGGTGCAGCAGAGCGACGATGACGTGGCAGGCCTGGGGGGATGCAAGGAGACATTCAGTGCGGGTGCCGGGTGGCCCTGATGAGGCCGCCAGTGCCCTGGCCCTAATGGCTGGAGCGAGCTCGCCTCCTGCCCTCCAGGATCCTGGTCTGGGAGGAAGGACACCTCCCTGAATCTGCTAGGGGACAGCCAGGGCTGCCAAGGCCCCTGCTTGGGGCCCCTGTCGTGGGGCTGGCTCTGTGTGGCCGGCTCCCTGGGGCCCTGTTCGGCCCCTCGAAACAGCAGGTGTAGGCAGGGTCTCCCCTCGGGGCTTTTTCATTTTGAGGTTGAACGTCAAGCAGGGGGCTCCCTCCCCTGGTCCTCCCCAGGAACCCTCCTTGCGTGACCCCTCCATGACCCAGGAAGTGGACGCTCACGCCCAGCTGCTGCAGAGCTCCGGTCCTCTTCCGGGCCTTCTCCATGTGGTGGTTCCAAGCCGGAGACTCGGCCAGGGTCACCTCCTGGGGAAGCCCTGGCCACGGAGGCCGGCTTAGGCAGAGGTCCTTCTGCGGAGGGATTTCCCCGGCACCAGGGCTGGGAACACCCGTGGCTGCGACGTGGGCTTCTGCCGTTGACTCAGGCCCGGGACCCCGGCTGCGGACCACGGAGAAAGGGCCCCGTCACAGCTTCCCGTGGCAGAGGCTCAGGCCTGGGGGAGGCTCTGCCTGTCACCTCTGCCCCCGAGGTGCACCTCCCAGCTCTGGCCAGTACTGGCTCCCAGCTATTGGCTCTGGCTAGCAGCCCCTGACCTTGCTTAGAGCTAAAATAATCTGGCCCCGGGGGATGCAAAGTCGCTGCTGCTCACTGCCTCTCTGGGGTTGCAGGGACGGCTCACTGCGGGGCAGAAAAACTAACGCCAAACTTCACGACTTGTGCAAGACAGTGCTCCCCACCCTGGCCACCCCGCCGTGTAGCAGGAGCTGGAGGCCCCACAGGGGTGGGTGCTTTGTTAATCCCCATCTGCTGGCCCATGAGTGGACCGAAGGCAAATGGGACTCAACCATTGTCCTGCCACATTTAGGGAGACGGGAAGATAAGGGAAGGAAACTTCTGTTACAAAGCCAGAAAGTCAATATTTAACAGTATGGACAATGCCAATGTTTACAAGTACTTTCTCTGTTCCAGGCACTGGGATAAGCATTTTACATAGAGGATCTGATTTTATCCTCATCCCAACCCTACGAGGGAAATACTCTCTTCACTCTCATTTTGCAGATGACGCTCAGAGAAATTAAGCCATGTGCTCCGGTTTGCACAGCTAATAAATACACCTGGAAGCATGGCAGGCTGGCTCCAGAGCCTTGGGTTTAAATCCTTTATGAACTGTTGCCTTAATAAATGTGAATGAATGTTCTGGATTTTTTTTTTGTGTGATAGTGGGGGGCTGAACCCAGGATCTTGCATATACTTTGCAAGTGCTCTACCACTGGGCTGCACCCCCAACCCATATTTAATTTTTTACTTATTTATTTATTTAGTGGTACTGAGGAGTTGAACCTAGGGCTTTATATGTGCTTTTTGCAAGTGCTCAACCATGGAGCTGCACCTCCAGCCCATTTTTTACTTTGTATTCTGAGGCGGGGTCTCAGTAAGTTATTCAAGCTGCCTCTGACCTCGAACTTGTGATCCTCCTGCCTCTGCCTCCTGAGTTTCTAGGATTACAAGTGTTACCGATTACTAGTGTTACTGTGCCTGGCTATTCTGGATCTTTTAATGGGTTGGGGAGACCTTTGTAGGGGGTAAAAAGCCCCTCTTGGGAAAGGACCTGGCCATCGTAGTGTGTACTGAGGCTGTGGGCACAGCAGCTGCAGGTGACTTGGTGAGAAAAGCTGAGGTCTTTCTTAGGAGAGCCGAGAGCTGGGAGGGGTGGCGAGGAGGGCTGGCTTCCCTTTGGGCATGGGCTAATGAGTAAAGCCTTTAAAGGGAGCGGTCCGCCCTCAGATTCTGTATTCTGGAAGGAAAAATGGAGGCCATTCTCCCCGCCCACCCGCCCCAGATTCGAAGTCTGACTTGTGAATTTAATGGGTCCTGTTTGAACACCCACGTTTTTCAATTTTTCTGCAATGGAGCTGGAGGAGTTGATTCCTCACTAAACAGGGCAAAAGAGCCTTAGGAGATTGGGAAGGACGAGTTGGAAAGCAGCAGGACATTATCCAAGAGCCAAAGGGGCAGATGGAGCCCTATATTGGTGACCATTTGATGACAACGCTATGCAAGGTGGCAATTTTGTATGTTGAATTCCCACAATACTCAGGAAGTTAATAACATAATAGAACATAGTAGAAGAGGAAAACAAGGTTCAGAGAGGTCCAGTGTGTTGGCCAAGAGCACACAGCAGGAGTGCCTAGGTTTGGAATGATGGGTGGTCTGACTGTCACTGGATCTGGGTATGGGCTGCTGGTGGGAGTCCCTGGTCGATATCTCCGCTAATCTGGAGCAACAACCCCTGCTTTGGTGGGGAGGCTGAGGTGGTGCATGGGCCTCCTCTTCCCGGACCTCAGAAGCTGAGCTCACATGCATGGCCACCTTGCTCTTTTCTGTGACCTGACCCGCCAGTGCCTGGGAATCGTCTCTCTCTCTCAATTTGCAGCTCTTCCCAGGCCCTGCTGATGGAGCTCTGGCCTGACAGGTGCAGTTGGTGGTAGAGACTTGGCACGGGTGAGCCACCAGCTGCAGCTGAACCTCTGTGCACCTGGGAGACAGCACCTGCTGCAGCCTGCATTCTCCTGGGAAGCCCAGGTGAAGGAAAGCCTCTAGGGAGAGGGGTCTGGGAGGGAGTGGCTTGTCCAGGGGTACTGAGTGTCCAGGTGCCCGAGTTGTCCCTCCACCCGGCCATTCACTTCCGGGAGCTGTGGCAGCGAGAGTGGCTCACATCTGATAGGGAATTGCATTCAAGCTTACAGAGTAACCTTTCTCAAAACATGTTCCATGGAACACTGGTCTTAACTGATCTGCAGCTAAAGGGTTCCATCATCAAATAAGTTTGGGAAAACCTGAATATCTTCTTCTTTCTCTTTTACTCATTAAAGGCTCTGAGAATTCCTGCAATGATTACTAAGGGCATTTTATTTAATTTTAATTTTTTTGCGGTGCAAGTGCTCTCCCACTGAGCTGCACCCTTGCTCCTTTTTAATTTTTTTATCCTGAGACAGAGTCTCACTAAGTTATGCAGGCTGCCTCTGGCCTTGAACCTGAGATCCACCTGTGTCAGCCTCTCCAGTTGCTGAGATTACCGTTGTGTGGCACTGCACCTGGTTGGGCATTTTAATTCTAATTGGCCATAGAACGCTTTTCCTCCTAGCCTGGTGATTCTATGTAGTTGGTATTGTACAGGGTCTGCTTTCGGTCAGGATGACCTTCGACTCCCAAACCTCTTGTTCCAGGAGACTTTTTGGTCTCCTTTTTTCTCCTTTGGGTTTTCCCGTGGCATATCCTGGGGGAGATGGGACTTGGGGCTGGATTTCTATAGAGTCCTTTCCAACGTGAAATAACTCATGGGATAGAAAGCCGCTTCAAGACGCTCTCTATAGCTGGAGGGGGAGGAGCTGCAGAGACTGGGCCACAGGACGTCATGGGAAGGCTCGTGATGAAGTCTAAGGCGGGCAGCACCACCAGTGACTGCTTCTTGCCCCGTCCGTGTTCCCTTCCTCATTCCCTGCATCTGGCCTTCATTCCCCACTCCAGAGCGTCTTGCCCTCAAGGTAAGAACAGGCGGTCACCCAGAAGATCAACTCTGTCAAAACACCAGCCTGCCTGGCTCACGCCCTGGGAAACGCTGGCTTCTGCATGTGGCTTGACTCTTGAATGAGTATTCCCCACTTCCTTAAAGATGTGGAAAGACGAACTTGAGACAGTCCTCTGCCTGCCCTCCCAGGTGGCTAGCCTCCTGAATAAAGCTTGCGTTCTTTTAGCCCATACTCATCTCTTGGGCATTGGTTTTTCTGGGCAATGAGCTTCTGAACCTGATTTTGGTTGCTGTTGTTGTTAGGTGCCGTCGAGTCACATCCGACTCATAGCGACCCTCATAGGTTTTTCAATGGCTGACTGTTTCAGGATTGCCTACGGAGTGGATGGCCATGTCCTTCTCCCATTTGATTTCGGTAACAAACTCGTATTCCTAGAATGCTTACGCCCATTGCCCTGCCCACCCCACTTCCAGGACCCAGGCAGGGCTGCTTTGAGGGAATGTGGGCTGGCAGAGAGGGGCAGGTGGAAGAAAGCGGTTAGCCTTGTTCCTCTCCAGCCATCTGGATCAGCTTGGGACCCAAGACCCAGGCACTTTGGGATCCCAGGAAACCCTGTAGGGCCTGGGAATTCGGTATGGGCCACACACACCCTGTGCCCTGCGCCTCTTCCCTCTGTTCCTTCTGCTCTGAGAGGGCAGGGGCAGAGCTGGCCAGAACTCTCCAGCTCCCCAGCAGAGCAGCAGAGGGGGCCAGACCCTGAGCACTGTAAATGGGTGAGCTGGGGCCCAAGCTTGGCTCTGTTGCTAGGAGCTTTGGCCTTGGGCAGGTTGTTTACACCTCAGTGTCTGAGTCCTTCTTCACCTGCAGGCTGAGCAGAACACTGCCTGACCCTCCTGGTGGGGATGGGGGCGCTGCAAGGGTTAATCAGGATAATGTCTGAAAGGTGCAGGGCCTGATGCTTAGTACAGAGCAGTAAACGTCAGCCCGTCAGCCCGTGTTAGCACTAGCCTGCCGCACGCACGGCATTCCACCAGCTGGGTTCCCCCTCGCCCTTGTCTGGTTCTGTTATGACAGGACGCATCTCATTCTTATCACAGGGAGTGGCGAATTTATTGCTTCCACCTGACTCCTGCTCAAGGGTGAGAGGGCAGGAGGGCTCTGAGCTTCTGTGGGCAGGGGAAAGTTATAGAGAGGGAGGAAGGGCACCCAGTGTGTGGATCTAGCGATCTGAGAGCCCAGACAGCCGTGCATGACGTTAGGGAACCCGTGCAGGTACGAGCAATATCTATCCACGAGCAGGCAGAGAAAATCTGGCCCTGAATACTGTGACCCTAATCAGATTGTGCGCCTGCAGCCATAGCCCTGTGGCATCCGATCCTGTCAGATCTCAGGAGCAGGGTCGGGCCTGGTTAGTATCTGGATGGGAGACTGCCTGGGAACACCGGGTGCTGTAGGCTTGGGAGAAGGACCTGGCAACCCACTCCCAAAAATCAATCCGCCATTGAAAACCCTATGAACAGCAGAGAAGCACTGACAATTCTGTTTTGCCTGTTGTACAGAGGGTCACTATGAGTTGGATACCGACTTGATGGCACCTAACAACAACAACAACAACAACCAGACTGTACAGTGGCAGCCTTGAGGACAGTGTATGTATGTGCACGTGTGTGTGCATGTGTGTGCATGTATGTCAAGCAGAGGAAGGCAGGAACTGGGAGGTACTGCTGGTTGGGGGCCCTTCCCAGGATGGAGCTAGTTAGGAAACCGCCTGTGCAAAGCTGCCTCCTCCCAGGGCCTCAGGGAACTGGGGTAAACAGAGAGTCGCTGCATGGAGCCCCAGGGCCTGTGAGAAGCAGAGGCCTCTGCTCCAGGAACGAGGCCCCTGTCAAGCCTCTGCCCGTCTCTGGTGCTCCGGTTTCCCCAGCCTGTCTGCGTGCGCATGGTGCCCAGGATGGGAGTGGAGGGGAAGAGCCCCTCTCAGCTCTCAGGTGCTGAGACTGACTGGCTGCAAGGGTGGGCTCCAGGTGGCAAATTCCTTCTCGGGGCCGAGGCTGTGGTGTCCCTACTTCCCAGATCCTGTCCTCGGTGCGGGACACCTGTTCTCCAGCTGGTGTGGTTGAGAAGGCTCCTATCTGCTCCCTTCTGGGGTTAAGTTATACCCACCCACCTCCAATCTTGCAGGCAGTTACTGAGTGGCATGGCATCTGGTACAGTTGGCTGCCCCCTTACTTCAAGGTGGGACCAGCCTGTGCCTCTGGCATCCATCCCTCAACCCCACATGGGATCATGAAGCCACTTCCCTGATTTCTGCTGTTCGGGGAGCCACTCACCCAGCCGGGGGATCCCTGCTCCGAGCTCCAGCCATGCCTTGTTCTGTCGCTGCCTCAGCCCCACGGAGACAGTGCGAGGAAATCAGAACATCTTTACAGCCTTAGACCTTTGGATCTTTGCCCTCCTGGACCTGGCCCCTGTTACGTCCCAATTACAGCCCCAGTTGTGAGAGAGCTGTGGGTGTCTTTCGAGGTTCCTCAAGCCCAGGCAGGTGAAAATCCCAGTGCCCTTCGTCCAGTTTCCCTTCCGTGGTTGCAGATTTCCTTTGGCCAAGTACAGTGTTGACTGGTGCAGCCTGTTTACGGTGCAGGGGTGCAGGACGAAGGAAGGAGGGTGCTGTAGTCTCCGTGGTCAGAGGATGAGTGGTTTGAAAGAATCTTTTTTAACTTCAGAAAATATCAAGCAGTTCCAAAAGTAGATGGAAGGCTGCAATGATCCCTTTTCCCCTGCCCCAAGCTAGGACAGTCATTAGCTTGGCCGATACTGTTCTTCCTGTTGGTAAGCAAAACTTAGACATCCTGCTATTTCATTTACAAGTATTTTGATGTTTGGTTCTTTAGAAAAGCATGAGCATGGGAATGCAAGCAGACAACTGAAGCTAAGTCCTGGTGCTCACTGAGGCATATTCATGCTTGGTACATAGTCCTGTGGTCCTGCTGAGCTCTGCTGCATGTTTCTCGAAACTACTCCTGCAGAGGAAAAGTTCAACACCAGGGGTCAGAAAAGCCTCTTCTCATCCCAGTTTTGCTACTTTGTTCTTGTTGTTAGGTGCTGTCCAGTTGGAGCTGGTTTTGTTACTTACCAGGTTGTTGTTGTTGTTGTTAGGTGCCCTTGAGTCAGTGTCAGACTCATAGTGACTCTACGCACAACAGGCGAAACACTACTATCAGTGCTTCTCTGCTGTTCATACGATTTCCAATGGCTGATTATTTTGGGGAGTGGGTTGCCAGGTCCTTCTTCCAAGCCTACAGCACCTGGTGTTCCCAGGCAGTCTCCCATCCAAGTACTAACCAGGCCTGACCTTGCTTAGCTTCCGAGATCTGATGGTGTAGCAGCATGAGAAGCCAAAAATACTTCTAGAGACATAGAATCTTGGGTAAAATAAAAAATTTATTAGCTAATAGATCAGCCTGAGGAAAAACATGTCCTCCCATGGTCTGACTGACCCTGAGCCTTTGTTCTCCTGAGGTTATATAGTTTACAGCAGGATGGAGGTCATCATACCTTATTTGGACTAATCACATGTGTAAGGTCTATGTGACTATCTGCAAGTGGACTAAGTAATACTTCAAACTAAGCTAAGATAGTTGCCATAGCTATAGTGGGTAAGGACAGGCAGAAGAAATTACTAGTTGAGATAAGCAGTGAGGGACGCAGGGAGGAATGTGAGAGGGACTCCTACTTACACAGTGAGATAACTTTAAGAAGCAGGGTTCACAGCTGGGAACATTAAGCTCTAACAATTATAGTCTAACTGAAACACATTTTAGTTTTGACAAAAAAAGAACTTTCTACAACCTTTTTGATTTTCATTTTTCCTCAACAATAGGGTTGCACACCACAGTGGTACAGCTGTAGGCATTATGCCCTATGGTTCTGCTTATTTCATTGCCATAACTGTGGGGCCAAGGTCTCCTGAGGTCATTCCACATATTCTGTATCAAGATGATAAAGATGGCGATAATCGTATCCAGCCCATGTCCATTCTGGAGGAACCAGCTATGCTACAGCATAACTCAGCTCAAGGTGTGGAGATGCCCCAGGCCCAAGAAGGCTGCCTCCTGCCCCATTCTATCAGTACTGCTCCTCCCTAGAGCAAACAACTATGCCAAATTCTATCCCCATTAATTTAGGTTGTTCGTTCTTGAAATTTCTATCAATGGAATAGTATAGTATATGCCCTTTAGTGTCTGGCTTTTTTTATTCTGAGATTCATCCATGTGCTATGTGTATCTTCAGTTTGTTGTTTTTAAAATTTATTCCTTTTGAATGAATATAGCACAATTTATTTACCTGTTTTTTTGTTTTTTTTGTTGATGCATTACTGAAGAATATGAATCCAGGAAGCTGGCAGCAAACCTTGGTCTTTGTGCTTGGCATTTAAAAGAATTTAGATCCACCACAAAAATTATAGTAAAGAATATAGACAGAGTTTGTTGTGAAACATAGTTTACTTTTAAGGAATATTTACCATGGAAAACCAAGGCACCTAGAGAAGTTTAGATAAACCTGGAAAAGAGCTTGGAGAAATCTCAGTTCTTTGGGTGAATTGGTAAAAGGGGAAGGAAAAACTGGAGAGAGCAGAAGAAAAGTTAAGAAAGCTTTTTAGAAGGAAAAGTATCTTGTATAGACAAAGAAGAGGGCCTGCCCAAGAGAAAGGGGAGGTGTGCACATAGCCAATGGAGAGGAGGAGAGAAGAGAAGACAAGAAGTGAGAACAGGAAGCAGAGGGAACAGAGAGTGAGCGTGTGTTCCCTCAAGTTTTGTTCAAAGTAGGGCATGACCAGTGGGATGTCAGTCCTGGGTGCTTAGACCTGGGCACCCAGTGTGATGTGAGCCCTGAGCAAGGGAACTCAACTCTACCTAGGAAACCCCATTGTTTAGTAGTCTTTTATGATTTAGGGTTATATGGTGGAGGGTCTTTGTTTTGTAAAATGGTTTAACGGGCTTGTTTGGCATATTTCAAAAATGACCCAATAGACAGATGTCTCCGAATGGTCTACCTTTGTTTACACTCAGACAGCTGTTGATCTTGGATTAGGGTGTGGGGTCCATTAGAACAATGCCCTTTTCATTGCTCTGCATTTTGTCTAGCACATTCTTTTCATCCATCACGGCTGAATGCAGAAGCCATCAACCTCCTCCTTTCTCCATCTTGTCTGCTAGTGCCTGCTTTGCTACTAACAGATGGACAATTGAAATGTTTCCAGCTTTCACCTATTATGAGTAAATCTGTTATGCAAAACTCTTGTGCCTGTCTTTTGGTGGACGTTCACTCATTTCCACTAGGTATGTAACAAGGAATAGTGCTATTGGGTTATAGGGTATGCATACGGTTAGCTTTCATAGGTCTGGTCAAACCTTTTCTTCCAAATGGGCATGTCAGTTTATCCTCCCACCAGCAATGTATAAAGTGAGACCCCAAACTCATCCACACAGCCTTTTAAATTGTAACCATTTTGGTGTGTTGTGGCATCTCACTGGAGATTTTTATTTATTTATTTTTTATTTTTCCAGTACTGGGGGAGAGGCTGAACCCAGGTCCTTCTACATGCTAGGCAAGTGTTCTAACACAGAGCTGTACCCTGAGAAACCCCCTTTTAATTTTTTTTTCCAGAGACAGGGTCTTGCTAAGTTGTACAGGGTGCCTCTAGCCTCAAAGCTGCAATCCTACTGCCTCAGCCCCCAGAGTCTCTGGGATCACAGACATGTACCACTGTGCCTGGCTAAGAGTAAGTTTTAAAATTTAGAACTCTGACCCACTTCGAATTAATTTTTAAGTATGGTGTAAGGAAGGAATTAAAGTTAAATATTTCTTATGCCAATATCCATTAATCCAGAACCATTTATTGAAAAGAATGTTCTTTCTGCACTGAATTACTGTGCTTCCTTTGTTGTAGATCAAGTGACTGCATATGTGAGGATCGGTTTCTGGACTCTATTCAGTTGGTTTAGGTATCTATTTTTGCATTAAAACTATGCTGTCTGAATGATTCCTTTATCATAAGTCTTGAAATATGGTCATTTAAGTCTTCCAACCTTGTTTATCCTTAAGATTTCCTTGAATACTTTAGGTCCTTTGAATTTCCCTGTGAATGTTAGAATTAGCTTGTCATTTTTCTCCCAGAAAAAATGCTGGAATTTTGAATGGGATCATATTGAATCTATAAAATTTGGAGATAAATGGCATTTTATCAAAATTGAGGTTTCCAATCCATGAACATAGTACATCCTTTTCACTTATTTAATCTTCATTAATTTCTCTTGTTAATGGTCCATTATTTCCAGTGTTGTTCTTTTTCCAGGTAATTATCCCTCTAGCTCCCATTTCCTCTCAGTGGTAGAAAACTTATGCTTGCTAATTCAGGATAACTCAATCACTTCCTATGACTTCTAATTCACAAGCTGTTATCTGTCTTTCTGGCCTCTGTTGAGGTGTGGGTTGTCCTAGTCCCTCAATGGTGGCCACAGTTCCCTCTCTTCATTGCTACAAGGTTGTAGCCTCATACAATCTGCATTGCACAGATCACCACTGGCTCTCTCCGGAAGCATAGGAAACTTTCTGGTGCATGGCTTATGTACCTCATGGAGGTGCAGGACTCTGCCTGCAGGCAAGACCTCCAGCCATCTCTTGAACCCTCTTCAAGTTACAGTCTGGGATGGGAGGAAGCATCCTAGCCTTTTAATTTCTCCTGACTGATCTTTGTTTTTTGACCCACATTTTTGAAGGGACTTAGTCAACAGAGCACAGAGGACAGCATTCCCAACCTGGAAGGGGATGTGGTGAGGAACATAGCCCTGTCCTAGTCTTTGGGTCGAAGAAGGAGAAAGAAGGAGGGAAGGGAAGCACTTTGGTTTTCACTGGGGGGCCCACATGCTCTTACAAGCACAGACCCTGATGTCAGAAGGGGCTGGGTTCAAATCCCAGTATTGCTTCCGACTAGCTTGGTGGCCTGGGGCATGGGATTAAACTCTATAAACTTCAGTGCCCTTAAGTGTAGAGTGGGGATGTGAATGCTGGCTAGTTTGGGCTGATTTGGGAACAGAATAATTGTAAGAATGACACCACATGGCACATCACTGGCAACCATAAGTTCCCTTTTGCTGTGACAGAGGGGCAGTTATTCAGTGCCTCTGATAAACCTGGGAGAGTCCTCAGAAGCCCCTGAGGCTGGAAAATAAAAGTCATTGCAATGAGATCAGCTCAAAGTTTCAGCCACACTGTTTATTTTCTACTGTGGTATGGATGAGACAATCCACATACCAGGGTCTGTGAATACTGGGCTGAAGGTGGCTCTTGGTCCGTTGGACACAGCCCAGCTCCAATGGTCACCCTCAGGGCATCCTTGCTCCTCAGGCAGGAGGTGGGGGAGCAGATAGACACAGGGGGGTCCTCAGCTGCTCAGGGGCAGGAAGGCTTCCTTCACTGTGTGCCTGTGATTGTAGACGGGGATGGACATAGGAGTGGGCTGATTTCAGTCACCTCGGCAATGGGAAATGTCTGGGGCCAGAGTCAGTGCCAGGCCTCAATCCTGAGTCTCCAAGGAGGCCAGGATTTTCTGGGGTGAGCAGAGAGCAATGCAGAGCAGCCCCAGGGCAGGTCCCTGCAGCGGTGACAAGGCTCAGGGGCTGAAGGACATCAGCCTAACGTCTTTTGGGAAAAGACACCACTGGAGGTAATATGAGACAAAGAGGGGACTTCACTCAGTGGCACAATCGTAGTTTGGAGGGGACAGGGGAGGGGGGACTGCCCCCAGATGAACAGGGTGGGGATGGGGAGGGGCTGGGTCCAGAGTGAGCAGGCTGGACTCCAATCCTCGGAAGTCACAATCTGGCTACTCGGACGACTCCTTGGGTATATATGCCACATTGTCATAGGCAGGGGGTGGAGAGGCGGCGGGGCTGGGGATGTTGAAGTCTGTGCTGAAGGCGTTCGGTAGGAAAATCACAGACTGCAAAGAAAACGAACAGTGACCGTCCTGGAGCGCGGTGGAGTCATCAGTGTTACCATAGCGCCCCCTTGTGGGCACTAATGAGTTCTGCAAGTCTGAATTGTATGCTCAGAAGTGTCATCCGTTCAACGAACATTTCAGAAAAACATTTCCTGGGGCCAACTATGATCCAGGGATTAAGAGCACGGCCCTGAACAAAGCAGACAAAAACCCCAATTCTCTGGGAGCCAACGTGGTGGTGTTTTCTCCTGGGGCTGCCCCAGCTCTGGCTGGGGCTTCCTTATCTCTTGCCCTGGCCCCTGGCTGCTCCTTGTCCTGTAGCCTCTACCTGGGAGAAATCCTTTGGATGGGTCTCCCCGAACCTAGCTCACTCCCCTGCTCCAAAACCTTCAGTAACCCCATTCCCCCCTCTGCCACATCCTCCTGCTCCAGCCCAGGCCTCCTGCTCCGCATGCAGCCTCTCAGCGCCGCTGTGCACAGCCGCAGGGCCGCGGGTGCTGGCGCCCCCCTGTAGCCGTAAGGTGCATAGGCCCATTTTCATGGATCTGAAAAGACTTCTCTGGGTCCCCTGGGGTCTTAGACAGGGAGCTCATTGCAGCGAGGCCCCTCTCCATATTGCTTTGCAGCGGAAAATGGGAGGGGGCTGGAGGCAGAGATGCTTGCCAGCCTGCAGCTGTCCTCAGAAGCCCAGGGTGAGGGGCCGTGGGCAGGGATACTCACAGTGTTGGCCTGGGCGCGGGTGGCCTGGCACCCAAAGTGGGTGGCAATGACTGTGATGAAGAACTCCAGGATGGTGAAGATGGTGAGCACGGCCAGGTAGCCTCTGCCCACATCCTGGGAACCAAAACCCACGGTCAAGGTGAGCTGAGAACTCAAGGATAAGGGGGCCTGAGAGAGAATTGCTGGCCCAAGGTCACGCAGGCAGGCAGTGGTGGAGGTGGACCTGGAGCCAGCCTTCCTGCTGCCAGCCCTGGGCCCCTCCTGCACTCTGCCAGGCTGCCTCTCCCTCCCCAGATGCCCATCCTCGGGGTGGGGTCATGGCGTCCATGGAGACTGGCAGGCCCAGCCAACATCCCAGCGCTGCAAACCCTTGGGTGCCTCCCCCTCCCTGGGCATGCTTCCATCGTTCTCCAGGTTTACCACCCTTGGGGGCATCTGACCACACACCCAGTTAGTGACCCCAAAGTCCATGAACAGAATGGCTGTCCCGGCAAAGGCGGCCATGGCGCTGAGGATGTTGGTCCCCAGGCTGCTCCTCACCTGCAGGGGTAGAGAGACGGGAGGAAGGGGAACAGCAGAGGGGGGTGGGGAGCAGCAGAGACAAGGAGAAAGGACCAGAGGCCATGGCTCCAGTGTCCAACCTCCTACACCCTTTCTCCCATGGCCAAGGGGGCTGCAGCCAGGCAGCTGTGGCCAGGAGCCTTGTGCGTGGCTGGATTTCTCCTGACCTCTCTCCTTTCCGCTTCCCCCTCCCTAGGACCTCAGCAGGAGGCCCAGGACTTCCGTTTCCTCCACCATTCTATGGAAAGGGCAGGACTTCCTTGATGGCCTCTCTGGCTGGGTTGGCAGCAAGCCCCCTGCCTCCCTCTCACTGGGGCGTCTTCCCTCTCCCAGGCTGAGGTGCTCCTAGGAGCCGCCTGCCCTCCGTGGCAGCTTGGCACCTGTTCTGCGTGGGCTTAGCGCGCCTTTCTTCTCTCTGAGTGACTGCACGTGCTCTATCCCTAGACCTTCCCTTTCTGCCCTGGACTGTGCTTTGGAAGCATAGCTTGGATCCTCCTTTCCTGTACACAGGCTTGGGGGTGTGCGTCCGGGGCTGCCCCTCCCTGGGGACTTGGTAGACCCCCAGGAAATGCTCACTGAATGGGAGGGGCAGAGGCAAGTGGAATGCACTGAGTGGGCCCCAGCCCTGGCGCTGGTCCCCCAGCTCCAAGCAGACTTACCAGACAGCGGGTGTGGTTCTTCTCGGCTGCCACGGAGAGGGATCCCGAGAGGATGAACTGTGTGGGGAAGGGGGGTCCTGTGAGGCTTCAGCCGGGATGCTGGGCAGGACGTGCCATGCCTGGGCTCTGTCAAGAGGCCATGGGTACCAGGAAGAGGAGCAGTGTCCTGGCTGCCACCTTGGCCGCCTCCTGGACAGGCTCCTTGCAAGGGGTATCTAATAAGGGTGTCCCTAAGGATGACCAGGGGCTCCTGTCTGGGGAACTTGGGCCCTGGCTCACCAGGTGAGTGAGTGCGCTGACATCATATCACCAGAGCCTCATGTTATTTCAAGCATTCACTTGCTGGGTATTTGTGTCAAGAACATAATGGAGCTGCAGAAGATGGACAAGATCCCTGCTCTCCTGGGTCTGCTGTTCCAGCTGGGCGGCAGTGCCACCCAGCAAATAAACAATGAAGAAAAGCAAGGGGAATGGTGGCAAGAGCTCTGAGGAGGGGGTAAGGAGGCACTGGGGGTCCTTGAAGCTGTGGGTGGGGGCAGGGCACGGAAGGGTTCTCTGGGCTGAGAAGCCAATGAGAGATGCAGGGCATGTGGGCTGCAGAGGCCGGTTCCAAAGACAGTTCCCAGTGGAGCTACCCCACCGTGCCATGCCCAGGGCAGTGGCCACACACAGTGAACCTGGGTCAGCCCTGTACTGGCTTTGCAGAAAAATGGGCGGTGGGGCGCTGCGTAGCTCGGGCCTGATGCCCAGCTCGCCTGACAGTGTGCATGCGGGCACTCAGCTGCCATGCTGGAGAGGTCACACCGACAGGTGACAGGGAGAGGCCAGTCGGGGTGGGAAGGCAGAGCAGACCCTGGGGTCACCAGGAGACAGAGGATTGGCTAGTGGGTAGATGGAGGGGTGGGGAAGGGAGGAGCCTGGGATGACTCTTGGCTTTGGCCACTGCATGGCTGGAGAGGTCATATGGGATATGAGGAGATGAGGGGAGGAATGGGGTTGGAAACAGGGTGGGAGCTGAGGTTCGTTTGGTGCTCTGAGTTACTCGGTAACGTGGCGTGGAGATGTCAGGACGGCAGTTGTATTTCGAGCCCTGCTTTCAGGCCGGGATGCAGACATGGAAGCTAAGCCCCAGAGAGAGGCAGTGGCTGGCTCAGAGGCACACAGGAGACCCACATTCCAGCTACCTCGTCTCTTTCCTTCTGAACCAAGCTATCCTCCCATCCTGGAGTTTGGGGAACCTTCAACTTCTGGACTCCTCTGTGCTGGTGAGAAAAGCTATGAGCCTTCTTTCTAGAAAAACGCCCAGCAGACACACATCCTTCCAGGGGTCCCCCAAGGTCAGTGATGTGAAGTTCCCAGGTAAGGATGAAATGTTGGCGCTGTACAAGTCCTGCCCAGGACTTCTGACTCGCTGTCTCCTGAGATGGACAAGCAGGTTTGTGTTTTGTTTTGAGTTTTCCTTCTGCCATGCCTGAAATCTTTTTTTTTTTTTTTTTTTTCTGTACTAGGGGTTGAACCCAGGGCCTCGCGCTTGCATGCTTTGCAAGTGCTGGACCACTGAGCTGCACCTCCAACCGCCCCCCCCCCTTTTTTTTTTTTACTTTTTGAGACAGGGTCTTGCTAAATTACGCAGACTGCCTCTGGTCTCGAACTTGTGATCCTCCTGCCTCCGCCTCCCAAGCTTCTGGGATTACAGGTGTGCGCCACCAGGCCTGGCCGTGCCTGAAATCTTTACAGGCATACTTTGTGCCCGTGTCTGGCAAGAGGGGGCTCAGAGGAGGAAGTGACACTTGGTTCTTCCTGTTGCAACGACCCCCTTGGACTTTCCTGTGTGCCTGCTACCATTTTCCTTCAGCTTGGGGTGACTGTGGACCACGGACGGCCAGAGCTTAGAGCTTGTCCCCAGCCACCGCCAGCTGACCATCCTCCTCTAGCTGTGGGGTGTCAGCAGCGTTGCCCTCTCTAGACCCCACTTTTGGGGGTGTGAGCTCTTGCAGAGGCAGCCTGGGCACCAGAACCATCACTGGCTCCTCCAAGTCCCCCATGCAACTCTTTGACTTCCTTTCCAAAAGGGGATCGTTGCAAACAACAATCACCCACAGGTGCTGAGTTTTTGAGTCAGTCCTTGGCTCCCACGTGCATTATCTCCGATCTCCTCAGCACACTGTGGAGTAGGCAGTGCCAGGTCCGGGAACCCAGTTCCCAGGTGAGGAATGGAGGCTTGACTTGCCTAAGGCGCTCCCTGGTATTCTGCGGTGGAGCTAAGATGGAGGCCCCACTGGCAGCACCCCAAAGCCTGCGCTTCCTGGAGGTGCTGGACGCTCTGGCGATACCCTGACAGACGCCTTTGCTGACTCTTTCCTCCCGCAGTACAGGTGGCACACAGCAGCGTCGCTCTGCAGACCCCGAAGCGCTCCTTCACAGTGGAGATGACCAGGAGGCCCTTGCCTGGGTCTCCTGCAGTGGTGGCGGCCACTTGGCCAGGATACGGTCAGAGGAATGAGCTCAGGGCCTCCGGGCTGGCCACACTCCAGGGGACTCAGCTCACAGAAGGCTGGGACCCAGCAGGGGAGCTGGGGTTTCTTCAGATGGGCTCTGGATGTCGGTGAGGCTGAGGATGCAGGTAGCAGAGGTGTTCCGCGCATAGTTTTCTTTTTTGCAGCCTTCCCTGGCTGTTTGCGGTGCCTTCCATACACAGCAGCAGGTCAAGCTGAGGCTTATGATGAGGGTGTGGGGTAAGGAGGGAGATCGAGGCTCTGGCTCCTCTAGGCAGGGCATTAGGCGTCCCACCTGGGAAGAGCTGAGCCCCAGAGAATAGCTGGGGTGGGACAGGGAGAGGGAAGCTGGGCAGGGCCCCCCAGATGGCCCCAGCACTCACGCAGGCTCCTCCCCAGAAGGGGACACCGCCTTCGATGAAGAGCATCCCCAGGTGGCCACGGCGGACCATGAGCAGCACGCTGCCGAAACCCAGGTGGATGAGGCCGATGAGGATCTGCACGGTCTGCAGGAAGCAGCGAGGGATCAGCCGTGGGCTGCCAGCTCCGCACCGCTCCCTGGCGGCCCCCGAGGAGAGCTCAGCCAGCACCGGCACCGACTGGGAAATAAACTCGATGCCCTCTCTGTCTGTCTGTCTGTCTGTCTGTCTGTCTGTCTTTCTGTCTTTCTTTCTTTCTGTCTTTCTTTCTGTCTGTCTGTCTTTCTGTCTTTCTGTCTGTCTGTCTGTCTTTCTGTCTTTCTCTCTCTCTCTCTTTCTTTAGGCGACATCACTCGATGCCCTGTCTGTCTGTCTGTCTTTCTTTCTTTCAAGGCGACATCATTATAACCCTACAGAGGAGTTTTAAAAGAAAGTCATCTCCCTGCAGCATATGGGACCAACAGGGCACAGCTTCCGGTGGGTGCATTTGCCTAGCGATTTGATCCCTGTTGCTAAAGCCTTGCTCCGCATTGCTGCCTTGGTTTTCTCAGCTGTTTCAAGGATTCCCAACACTTCCTTTGCAGAATGCCTCACCTTGCCCTTCCTGTCGCTGCACGCTGAAGACGCTTAGCATCTTTTTGAGTTTACTGTCTGTCCTGGATCCATCCTAGAAGCGGTAGTATGGGCTGAGCTGCAGCTGCCTCCACCAGGCTGAAATCTCCACTTGGATGATGATGATTATAATTTAGGGGGGGGGTGGTACTTGGGGGGCTTGGGTTACCAGCACCCCACGGATCCATTCTTCGTTCATGGTGGAAATCATGGTGGAACACCTTAGGAAGGGGGGCTTCTGGTAAGTTCCACCACATCACCTTCCAAATGTTTTTGGCAACCAATGAATTACAGAACTGAATTAAAAGTGACGTGGAAGATCTCTGAGTCCAGACTCTGCTCAGACCAGGGCCTCCTTCCAGCTCTGTAACTTCTCTGGTGACTAGGACTCACGACCACCCAAAGTTGCATGGTCCATTTACGGGCAGTTATGGCTGTGGACAAGCAGAATCATGATCTTGGGGGCGTGTGGACTATGCAATATCTCTTTCTAACGTGAGTGCCAAGCATTGGGATCTTTATGAGCAGGAGCCCCAGTCTTCTGTTTCTTTCTCTCAGCTGCGTTTTCAGTTCCCTTATGTGGCACAGTCGGTTTTTTAGCCTAGTTGGTAGAGCACTGCTCTGCACGTGCTGGGGCCCTGGGTTTGATCCCCACCACTAGAACAATGGGAGAAGCACCTGGCAGCTCGCTCCTGAAACCAGCCTGAAACAATCAGCCGCTGAAAACCCTATGAACAGCAGAGAAGCCCTGACATACTGCTGGTCAATGCACAGCGTAGGGGAGTGTTTCATTCTGTTGTACATAGGGTCACTATGAGTCAGACCTGAATTGATGGCACCTAACAACAACAACAACAACAACAATTCAGCACAGTGTCACAGAACCAGTTTGCTCTCTTTCTTGTAGGTCCCCCCCCCCCACATACACACACTGGGATTGTTCCTCACAAAACACTAGCTGCTGCTCACCGAATGCCTGCCTACACTAAGCACTGTGGCAGGTGTTTTCAGACCTGATCTCATTTAATCCTAATGTGATGAGGTGGGTACCATTATCTTAATTTTGGAGCCTAGGAAACCAAGGCTCAGGGATGGGCAGGGCTAACATTGAAGTTTGACACCAGTGTATATTTGTCTCATGGAATTCGTGTGTGTGTGTGCGTGTGCATGTGTGTGTGCGTGCGTGCGTGCGTGTGTGTGTGTGTGTGTCTTCAGTTCCCAGGATCTGCTCTGAGGTTCCAGGATTCTAGAAATGGATGCCCCATTTTCTTGGCTGTCTCCAGCTCCTCTGCACCCCAGTAAATTTGATGTGGCTTCTAGGATTCCACATCCCAGCATGGTTGAGCCGGAGGTCCTGGATGTTACAGAGCAGTGGGGTTTGAAGTAGAATTGTAAAGTCAGGTTGTCCTAGGTTATAGAATGCCACCTGCCAGTGGTGTGGCCTTGGGTGGTGCCTGAGCCTTAATAAGCCTCAGTTTCCCAATTTGTCCAATGGGAACTGGGATCCCAGATTCCCAAGGTGGTACTGGGAATCTGACGTGACGATGCAGGCACAGTCCTTGGCACAGAGTATATGCCCCTTGGAGATGTTTAACAGGAACTGTTGTTATTGTGGCCACCATCATCGTCACCATTACTTAAGCTGTTTTCATCTTTCACAGGGTGAAGCTGAGATCAAGTGACAAACTGAAAAGCGTGTATGTGTGTGCCCGTGCACACGTGTGTCTGTGTAAAATTAACCAAGTGGGATGCTTAAGTTACAATCTCACTTTGTACATAAACAAATGGAAACCTAACTTGGGGATGGGCTGCAATTTAGCTCAGTTGGTAGAGCGCGGCTCTGCCATCTCTGAGGTCCCGAGTTCAATTCCCAGCACCGCAAAAATGGGAGAAGGACGTGGCAATCTACTCCCGAGGCAATCCCAAAACAATCAGCCATTGAAAACCCTATAAGGGTTGCTATGAGTTGGACACGACTCTACGGCACCTAACAACAACAACTTAGGGACAGATATACCTATATTTGTTGTTATTAGGTGCTGTTGAGTAGAATCTGACTCACAGCGACCCTCATAGGGTTTTCAATGGCTGATTGTTTCAGGATTGTTTTGGGAGTGGGCTGCCATATCCTCCCATTTTTGCAGTGCTGGGGATTGAACCCAGGTCCTCAGAGAGTGCACAGCAGCACTCTACCAACTGAGCTAAACCTCAGCTCTATTGTTATTAGGTACTGGCAAGTCGAGTCTGATTCATAGCGACCCTATGTACAATAGAACAAAACACTCCTTGACACTGTGCCATGCCCGGCACTATGTCAATGCTTCTCTGATATTCATAGGGTATTCAATGACGAGTTGTTTCAGGAGTGGGCTGCCAAGTTCTTCTCCCATTTTTGCAGTGGTGAGAATCAAACCCAGGGCCTCAGAGAGCACACAGCACAGAGCAGCACTCTACCAACAGAGCTAAACCCCAGCCCTCCTATATAGATGAACAGCTGGGTTTCAGCTAAGCAAAAGCAGCTGAGCATTAGCCAATCACAGCAGCTGATTGGCCGAGCAGTGTTCAAACAAGGCAAATGCCTTATCACAACGTATCGAGATATAGAACAGACTCCTTGCTGTAACCAATCAGATGATTTCCCCACTGTGTTACATACTTTGGCCTATAAAAGCTCGCAGCTCCCTCTGCTCCCCCACGTGTCTGGCAGCTTGTTGTGCCGTGGGAGCTTGTGTGTTACTGTGACGCTGAAAGCTATGCCATCAGTATTTCAGATACCAGGAGGGCCACCCATGGTGGACAGGTTTCAGCTGAGCTTCTAGATTCAGACAGACTAGGGGGAAGGACACAGCAGCCCATTCCCGAAACAACCATTGAAAATCCTATGAATAACAGAGAAGCACTGTCAAATATAGTGCCAGAAAATGAGCCCCCCAAGCTGGAAAGCATTCAAGAAATGACTGGGGAAGAGTTGCCTCTTCAAAAGAGAATCGACCTTAATAGTTAGAATAGGGTAAAATCCCTCGGACCTCCTTTTGCTGATGTGGCACAACTCAAAATAAGAAGAAACATATTGGCTGTAACATTGGACTCAAAAATAAAAAGATGGTGTGCATGGCAAAGTGTTGGGCAGTGGTTTTTTTTTTTTCTACATAGGGTTTCTATGAGTTGCATCTGACTCCATAGCACCCAACAATAAGCTCACCCTGCTGGGCGGAGCTCTCTGAACCTCTTCTGGTTCTGAGAGCTGCTCCACTCATGAACTGGTTTTTGCTCAAATGCTCTGTTAAATTTAATTGGTGTACAAAGCTTTTCATTTTAGCAATATACATGTGTATCCAAATCTACCTACCTGCCTACCTACCTACCTACCTACCTATCTATCTAAATGCCTATCTGGGATTTTAACTCCTTCCTGAGACCAGTATCTCAAGGCCATTTGTAACTGGAAAACCGCATAGAGGCTATTTTTCATGGACCATCAGCCCCCAGAGCTGGCTCTTGCTTTCCACTCCGTCTTTCCCTTCACTCTTTCCTTTTCTGATTATGTTCCAGTCACGTCAGTTTTCTCTCTCTTCCTTGAATAAGCCACATCATTCCCACCTCAGGGCCTTTGCACTTGCTGTTCCCCCTACTGGTGAATCCTTCCACTCAACTACCTCCTCCAACAGATCTTCCCGGGATTGGCTTCAACCTAACTTCTAGGTTTCAGCTTGAATGTTGCCACCCCAGAGAGAACTTTCTGTCCTTCTCTGCTACTGTTTTCCATTCCCACCCATCATTCTCACTCTCATTACCCTTTCTGGGGTTGTTTTAGTCATTTGCTTCTGGTTTGCTCTCTATGAGCTCTGTGGGAGGAAGGGACTTTTTCTGTCGCTTACCAAGGCCTTGGTGTTTGTCCACTACCTGCCTGGCACCTACGCCTCAGATCTCGCGGGAAGCTGTTCTTACCCCTAAGGCTTTGGGCTCTCCCGTCAGGAATGTCTCCAGGGGGCGCAGGTCAGGCGGCTGGGTGGCCCTGGGCGCCTGCGCCCCTAGCGGTGGCTCCTGGAACTGCATGATCCCCGGGGGTTGGCACATGGACGTTGGAATAGCTGGAGGAGGGCGGAGGCCGCTGCCATTGCTGGGAGGGATGACGACAAACACCCCGTTGCTAGCGGGAGGTGCGGACATCGTGCTCAGAGGGCCTGGGAAACAAAGGCTCGGAGGTAATGGCCGTAACGACGATGGTCATTCGCCTGCCTGAGGCCGCTTAGTTTATACACAGCTCGCCTACCTGCCCGTGCTTCCCGCAGCGCCCGGACGGTGGCGCTCAAATCCCTGAGGGGCAGAAGTGAAGGAGGTCCCAAGTCCAGGTAGGGTCTTTTTGACCCCAGACACCCCGATCTTGATCTCCGCGCTATATTATGTGGCAGGAGCCTTTTCTCTCTTTTTTGGTGCTGAGGATGGGAGCCAGGGTCTTTGGCGTTCTGGGCAAGCGCTCTACCACCGAGCTCCGCCCTCCAGCCCGAGGGGAACCTTTTGGAGGAGGGTGTATTTAAATATCCTTCTTTAGCTCAGTTGGTAGAGTGCTGCTGTGTACTCTCTGAGGACCCGAGTTCGATCCCCAGCACTGTAAAAGAGGGAGCAGGATATGGCAATCTCGAAACAATCAGCCATTGAAGACCCTGTGAGGGTCGCTGTGAGTTGGACTGGATTTGACAACACTTAACAACAACCACCTTTCCCCAGAGAGGGTAAGTGACTTGCCCCAGAACACACAGCTAGTGCAAAGTAGAGCTTAACTAAAGTGCCAGTTTCTTCACCGGAGACCAGGATTCAGCCTCCACTTTCTGCCACCCAGCCCACATCTGTTGAACTTGTGCAAATAATTCCCCTAGGTAATTTACTGCAGTGGGAGACTTTCTCCTTGACCACTGAAGGAATTGTCACTAATGTAGCCAAGATAAACATGGATCATGGAAAGGTTAGGTGTGGCTGGCCTGGGAAGACACTCTAGGGAAAAAGTCATCTGTTAGCCAAATGTCAGGAGATGTGTTGACAGCAGAGAAACTGGACAGTGACTAATCTGCTGGATTGTATAACGGCATTCAGAGGTCATCCTGCCTGGCACGGGGGCGCCCCTCTGTAATCCCAGCCACCGGAGAGGTGGAGGCAGGAGAATCACAAGTTTGGGACCAGAGGCAGCCTGCCTTTTAGCAAGACTCTGTCCCCAAATAAAAAGTAAAAAAATGGGCTGGAGGTGTGGCTCAAGGGTACAGCACTTCCAAAAAGTGTGCATGAGGCCCAGGTTTCAACCTCCAAGTACTAACAACAACAACAACAACATCTTTCTGGTTGGCCTTCATGGGTGAAGAATTTCACAGTTCTGGTCATGGTTCCAAGATAGAAGCCAGGATTGGAATCTTGACCCTGTAATTACTGTGAGATATCGGCACCTAATAACAACAAAACAACAATGGGCAAGATAGTCTGCAGGTACCACTGTGGCGTCCCATCCCATCAGAGCTCGAAAGCTAAGCCGGGTTGGGCCTGGTTAGTACCTGAATGGGAGACCACCTGGGAACACCAGGTGCTGTAAGCTTGAGAGAAGGACCCGGAAACCCACTCCCAGAAATCAATCAGCCCTTGAAAACCCTATGCATATCAGAGAAGCAGTAACAATACTGTTTTGTCTGTTGTATATAGGGTCGCTATGAATCAGATAATGACCCCACGACACCTAACAAGAAGAACAACATGGGCAAGATGGTCACCTCCCCCTGTCTCAATTCCCTTACCACTGGAGAGGGGATAATAATAACTCTGGAGCCAACCTCATAACAGACAGACAGACAGACAGACAGACAGACAGACAGACACACACACACACACACACACACACACACACCCCGAACTAGAGGGATCTCTTTCACCGTGATTTGTTACAACCCCCTTGGCCTGAAATATTTTCTTACCTATTGTGTGTGCCTGTGTGTATGCCAGTCATTTCCATGAACATGAGCACGCATTGCCTGTTGCTCTGAGAGCTGTCCCTCACGTTCATCATGGCACTACCTGCTTGCAGACGCCATAGCAGATTTCCTGCATTTCTGCAGAGGTCCTCGCCTGATCACGGCTCAGCCTCCCCGTGCAGGGGCGGCAGTTCTCGCCACATGTGCGCCCTCTGCGGAGCCTCGTGGTGTTTGCTCTGTGATGAGGCTGTCTGTTATCAGGGACCTAATATGCAAGGGTCCGTGCTGGACGTGCAGCAGAGAAGCAGGGGAAGAATTGCCACAGGCTGTGAAGCAAGGCCTGCGGTAGCTTGCGGCTGCCCCCAAGGAAAAGGCTGAAAAGACTCAGGGTGAAAGTATGCGGCTGGGAACGTTTACTGTTCATTGTAAACAACGGGGTTATATATGTGAAGTTTAAGAAAATATTTCAGGCAAGCTGGGCATGGTGGCGCATGCCTGTAATCGCAGCGGCTCGGGAGGTGGAGGCAGGAGGATCACAGGTTCAAGACCAGAGGCAGTCTGCATAACTTAGTGAGATCCTGTCTCAAAAAGTAAAAAAAAATGGGCTGGGGGTGCAGCTCAGTGGTCCAGCACTTGCAGAGCATGCAGGCGCGAGGGCCTGGGTTCAAC